>NW_021026763.1:867606-890204 GCF_004153795.1 Camellia sinensis | reverse complement strand
GGGAAATATCGGGGTCGGGAAAACCCGATCCCCGTTAGGGGACGGGGATGGGGACGATAATAACTTCCCCGTCGGGGATTGGGGCCGGGAACGGGGGGTTTTTGCCATCGGAGATCGGGGACGGGGAGTGCGATCCCCGGCCCCGCCCCGCCCCGTCCCGTTGCCATTCCTAAACATTAGTTAAGAGATCTTGATGACATAAACAAAAAGTAAGGGAAAGTGACTGAATTGCCCTCTGGGACTTTAAAAAGTCTTTTGTAACCTTACATCCTATTTAAAATACCATAAAGAAAATGGTCCAATCGTAACAGCTGTCATTTTCTCTGAAACCTTAACAATAAATATCTACATTATTTTATTAATTTATGCATATAAAGATTAATGGCAAAAATGTCTTCTGATACAAACGTTAATTCCGTCTAAATAATTACACTGACAAGGAGGTCAATGTAATTTTTCAAACATTAAGAGTGATATATATTAAACATAAATCTCAGAGGTGTAGGTGTAGTTTACCCTATAAATAAAACAAAAGTTAAATTTTTTTGCATTTATAAATTACTTCATAAATTTAAAATCCAACTAAAACATAAAAGACCATGATTAATGAGGGTATCATAATTTTTTTAGAAGGTACTACTTGGCATCTCTTATATTAGTACATTTTTTTTAATCTTTTTATTATCTCTCTACTTTTTCATACATTTTTTTATAAAAAATAAAAAAATATATACTTATATAAATGGTCCCAAACACCCTTAGTTGCATAAAATGCTGCCGGGACATGAATGTGAGATGCCAAAAAAAAAAAAACACAAAAAAATTCATCAGCACACTGTTAATTGTTTTGTTTGAAGGAAAGGAACCATCATCCCTCACTCATATGATTGAAAGCAATCAATAAGAAGTATTCTTATTAAGAAAAGAAAAAAACAAAAACTGACTTTACATTTTTCAACAATGATTCATCCCACTAAAAACACCACCACTAATAGCACTAATGCATTAAAAAAGTAAAAAAAAAATAAAAAAATACAACTCCAAGACCAAAATATCACATCATTAATGGCGAAACCCACTGCCACCTAATTAGTGGGAGCACTAATTAGTGCTCCTAAGCATTTTCCACATAACAGTGATGGTTGGGAAAAGTATTGAAAATCACATACCAGTGGCAGTGGGGGCAATGGGCAGATATTAATTTCCCGCCCCTTTCCTTTATTATAATTTTTCCTCATTTTCAATATCCAATTTCCTAAATTTTTCTCAACCCAACTTTTTTTTTAATTTTTTAATTTTTTATTGTTGCTAATATAAATTGAAATATAAACAGATTATTTCTTCAAAATTTTTTTATAACCACCAGAAACAACTAACAATACGAACAATATATAAATTTTGAGTGGAACTTCCCAATAACAAACATACTAGCATATCACTCGTACTATGCACGGAATAATTACAGATATTTATATTTATTTTAGATTTTTTTAATATATAAATTAAGTTTTTAAAGATTTTTTATAAAAATAATTTAACAATCTTATCACTAACCATAGTGTATGAGAGAAGTTGAAAAGGGTACTGTAGTAACTATACACGGATTGTATCTATAATTATTTGTATAAGGAGATTTTAAGGCCAAGTTTGGGAAGTGTAAAAAAAGTTAAAAAATCAAAAAGTTATTCAAAAAATTAAAAAGTTATCACTATTCACCAAAAGTTAAAAATTACGACTGCACAATTCTCAATACTAATTTTCTCCTACACACTAATTTATACAATTTTTTAATACATATTTTTCAATAAAAAGTCAAAAAGTTAACCCAAATATTCATATTTTCAACCTCAATTTTTTAGTCCAAAAAGACAAAAAGTGCACTTTTTTAGTCTTCCCAAACTTGGCCTAAATTCCTGATCAGTTTCGGATCGGGACGGGAATTACTTTCACAGTCCCGGACCCAGTCCCATCAAGAGCTTCTATCTACACACATCAAATATCTTTTTTGTACATACTTAATGATATTTAATTTTATTATAATTATATTTCTAAGTGAAATTATTATTTTAGGCACCATTGTTAATTCAAAATATCTCAATGCATACCTCCCTCTAGAGTTTACATCTGTTGCATCGTGTTTGTAGCTTCATTGAGCTAGAAGTGAAAGCGGAGTCATTCATAGCTTCTTCCAAGTTCATTGAGCTAGAAGTGAAACCAAAAGGCTTTGGCATTTCCGTATTACACATGCACTACAGCTTCTCAATGCACTCATTCATCAACCTTCGTCATTCGTAGGGAAAACATCATTGTTATAGAGGATTTGCCTTTTGAAAATCAGCAAATAAGTGTTTATGTGAAACAGAGCGAAGGAAATATGAGTTTAATTTTTTTTTTTCCAGCGTTGTTTAGATAACCAGGGCCGAATTGTGTTATTTGGTTCGGAAATCTACTACCGAAATAATTATTTATTTTCGAAAGTTGTTGTCCGAACAAAGTAATAAATTTCGAAAGTTGTTGTTCGAACAAGGTATTTAAATTCGGAAGTTGTTGTCCAAACAAAGTTAACTTTTACAACATTCAACTTTTGAAATTTGAAAATAAATTTGGACAACTACTTCCGAATGAAGTAAAAAAAAAAAATTTCCATTTTATATTCCAAATTTGCAAATTGCATACTGTAGACGTGCCTGCGTGGGGCCCTTGCTACAGTTCGGACTCGATTTGTGTCGTGGTTCTTAATCTGAACCAAAGAGTCCAAATCTGGCAAATCGTTTTGAGAAAACAGATTTTAGGAAAGAAGTGCCAAACATGGACTGCTTTGCCAGATACAGAGTCGCCACCTAAATATTTTTTATGGAGGAATTTAGGAAACCCTGATTCGGTGTCGAAGGTCACATGTCCGTCATCACCGGAGTTGTCTCGGCTCGGGAGCTTGGGTACGATTGGGGAAGGTCAGCTATGAGCACCCCCTTTCGCCCGGTCCGAAGACTGGCCTCTATTAATCCTGATATCCGATTTTGAAAACATTATGTGTTCTTAAACCAATTATTAGCCTAGCGTTACTATGTTATGCGCACAGCAAACAAGTATAGACTAGATTGCCTAATTTGGAAACAAGCATTGCATATCCGTTTGTTTTGAAAAGCGCTTTGGAATTTGCTACTCGCAAGTAGGCTAAAACACGGATTTCAACGAGTTTTTTCAACTCAAACAATCCAACCTTCACCCGAATTTGCTACTCGCAAGTAGGCTAAAATACGGATTTCAACGAGTTTTTCTAACTCAAACAATTCAACCTTCACCCACAGGCATTCAAACAGTTTATCTCATATAAGCACTTAGTCACATAGTAAGCATGCTATCATGTTAACATTCGCACGCATGCGAGATGCTAAAGCATAAATACTTACATCGTACTCCGTGCCAAAACAATAAACTAGTTAGCAAACATGGGTGATCCTAGTTCATGTCAAATTGACTAATGCAACACATGCAAGATGTAATTAGAGTAGGCTCGGCTAACCTAAACATGGCATGTGAAATGCAACCAATTGATGCACGTATTCAATTTGGAATTTGAAATACAAATGCAGTTAGCATGATGTACCGAGCCCGGTGTATGCAGGACAGATGTATGAATGCACGCATGCATTGCATAAGGTATGCTAATTTTAAACATGCCCTAGTCTACCATCATAAGCGGGTAAATAAAAGGGAAGAAAGACGTGGGATTGGAAGACATACACCCCACTCACGCACACTTATTACAGATTTGCCCTCGCGCGGAGAGACCAAATAAATATTACAGTCCGAATAACAAATAAATTAATTATTACAGAATTTCTACTTTATTAGCAGAAAGAATGCAAGATGAATGAGAGAAATGGCCACAGCCTCCGCCTTGAGATACGCAAATGATGCATGCTCAAACCCGCCTTGCCCGGAAAGTCCGTACCATACCAAGGCTGTCTCTGTTTACACTGCCCTGTCTTTCTGAAAAATTCCAAAGCGCTGGGACAGGTTTATTGCATACTGCAGAGTACCACCGGCTGGGGGAAATTCCCACCGGCAGTGCATAATTGCCATCGGCTGAATCTGGATTCATCGGCCATTCACCAAAGGCCGGTCGGCACTGAATTCTGCCGGTCGGCAGAAACTTCCTGCAGGAGACAATTTTGACAGCAACAGAGAACAGACAGTATATGGCATGGGATTTCAGGCACATGTGAGCATGGTCATGTTTCCCATCATGCTTTGAACTCAGGGAAGCATGGCCCTCGATACTCGAGCCATCAATGGTGCATGATAGCCTAAGAGATCAAGCTTGCCACTTGATGTAGGAATGCATGCAATCACACGAATAAGGACCAAGACCTTATCATGTCGAAATCAAAGGCCCCGGTGACCGAGAGTTGTAGGAATGCATGCAATCACACAAATGAGGACCGAGACCTTCTCATGTCGAAATCAAAAGCCCCGGTGACCGAGAGTTAAGGCACATTACATCACTTATAGTATGAATGCCCTTTAACCCCCACACTTAGTTTGACACCCGAAACCAAGTAATGCAATGCATGTTATGCAAACATGGCTCAAAATGCAACATGATATCAAGATGCGAGGCATACCAAGTGTCATGCAACTAGTATGGCAAGCATGCAATGTTAGGCATACAAGATGCAAGTGCAATGTAAATATGGACAATTTAAGCCAAAGGGTCATCATGATACAACACCTAATGAAGCAACCATGCAACAAACATGAAACAAACATGCAATGGTGGCTTAAAATGGTAAATGGGCAGACCTTAACCCACCTCAAAACAGTGGCCAAAAGTGTCCAAAAGGTGGACCAATACTCATGCTAACAAGTAAACCAACGGTCCTAAGGTTAAGGCACAAAAAGGAGGCACCTCACTCCCACCAACATGACCACTCATGGCATGACTTAGACAAGCCAAAATAGAAATTTAACATGCAAAGATGGACTCTAAAACCCATTAATATGGCAGCTAAAGTGGCTCCAAAGAGATGTATGCACCAAGGCTCATATGTAGGCATAAAAGGGCACACCCTCAAGGCATGAAAGAGGTCACATATGCACGCATATAAACATGATTCATGGACTGAAATGTGACCCTAAATGATGGCAAATCACAAGGATGGTCATAGCTATGCACCCTAAAGGTCAATATGCCCAAAGCTTACAAGCCAAAACGCAAAAAGATGACACCAAACAAGGCAAGCATGACTGAAATAAAGGCCAACAGACCTTAAATATGGTAAAATAATGCCAACATCTTCATGGAACCAAGCCAACACATGCAAGAACCATGGCCTAAACACAAGATACAATTCTAGGCCAAATGGAGGAATGTAAAGCAAGTATATTAAGCATGCAAATGGGTACGAATCCGGCCAAAAACAGAGATCATATATGACCCAAAACAACCAAAAAACTTCTGAAATGAGGCCAAAAATGATCAAGCATGCATGTTACCCTTTTAAGCCAAAATGCAAGGAAACAAGACAATGAAGGGAGAGGGGTGTCCCTCCTCTATGCAAGACTTCAAACCACCTTCCTCACCACTGAAAATCCACTGGTTTTCAGTGGTGAGAAGACCAAAACACTTAAGCAAACAAGGCCTTACCAAAGAGGCAACAAAAAGGGCCAAAGAAGGCCTAAGAGGGTGAGTTTGAACTCAAACCATGAAAGACTCTTGATGAAAGTTCTTAGGCATGAAAATACAAGCCTTTTTTATGTTATGCACAAAAACTAAATCAGCAAGTAAGATAGGTAAAAGACTAGTGCAAGTTTGGGGAAACTAAAGTAAAATGCTCACCCTTGAAGCACACTTCAAGAACAGCCAAGGCAGCCCCCTTCTTTTGATCAAAAACAGCCCAAAAACTCAAGAATCAACCCTCAAAGTCCTCAATCTCGGAGCAAGGTGTAATAGTGTGTGTATTGGTGCAAAAGTAAGGTAAAATCACACTTTTAGGCTAAGAAACACACACAAAGGAGGAGAGAGAGGGAAGTATAGAGATAGGGTGTATCTATATGTGTAAGCTCTGGTTTTGCCTTCAAAGTCTCTAACCTAGAGCAAGGAGAAGGCCTCTCCTCTTATAGAACTCCGTCTTGCAAAGCTTATACAACAAGCTTGCTTAGAGGGAAATCCCTCCATACACGTGTATGGAGGGAAGCAGAGTTGGTGCCAGCTATCACAATTAGCACAAAATATCTACATAAAGTAGATGAACAGTGGTCGGCTGCCCAAAAATGTCATTTTGGCAAAATTTAGTGCCGACCGGCAACAAACAGTGCCGACCGGCAACAAAAAGTGCCGATGGAATCAAAAACCAGCCGGTGACCTCTAGCCACTGCCGGTGGTGTGTAGGGATGCCTCACAAGGCATTCCCTGCCCCTCCAAGGCAAAACACAAGTGTTTGGTGCAAAACCAGACACAAAATGGTCAAGTTCAGAGATCCTGAGGCAGGGCGCGTAGCCGAGACCCCCGAAAACTCCAAACGAACACAAACATGGATAATCACTGAGTGTTCAAACGGTGACGTCCAAGTCTTGAGGACGGTCAAAAATGGGGTGTCTACAGATGTATATCAGAATATATGTATAAGCTTTGGTTTTTTTCGTTCAACCCCCAACAATGGAGGAGGGGGGCTCTATATATAGACAAAACAAAGGTTTGAAGCTTCTCAAAGAAGCTAAACAAAAAAGGGGTCAAAGGGGGCAAGGCTTCCTGAGGAAGGTAGGACAGCTGGCAAGCTTCTTGAGGAAGCTTTGACAAAGGGTCAAGCTTCCTCAAGAAGCTTTGATCAAAAGGGTGCAAAAAGGGCAAAACTGCCACATGTATGCCCCGGGACAGGTTTGGTGCATTCCAGCTGGCATAGCTGGCATGCACCATGCTTGAAAAAGGTAAAAAGGTGCTACCGGCTAGAAAAGGAGGTCACTGGCCAAACAGATGGCCGACCGGCCATACTGAGTGCCGACCAGCCAATGGTATAATTCACCAATGGCCGGTAGCCTCAAAACATGGCCAGTGGCCTCAAACCAAGGCCGGTGGGTGTCAGGGGTAGCTAACAAGCTACTTTCTTCCCTCAGAAGCAAAAACACAAGTGTTTGGTGCAAAACCAAACACAGAACAATCGAGTTGAGAGATCCTGAGGCAAGGCGCGTAGCCGAGACCTCCGGGAACTCAAAACGAAACACAAACATGAGTAATCACCGAGTGTTCGAGCGGTGACATCCAAGTCATGAGGACGGTCAAAAATGAGGTGTCTACACCAGTTTTCTGGTCGGCCAACTGGTGTTCTTGGTCTTTGGACCACCTTTTCTGGTCAGCCACCACACCATTGGCTTGCTTTCAGTGTGTAGACTTCTCCTACCTATGGTCGACTAGTTTTCTTCTTGGGAGACCACTTGTGGTGGTCGACCGTCCACTTCAAGTGGTTAGCTGCTTTTCATCACATTTTTGGAGATATTTTCAGCCAGCTGGCACAGCTGGAAAGCATTTTTAGCTAGCTGGCACAGCTGGAAGGCACTAAAGCCATCCTCCATACACGTGTATGGAGGGATGGCCTTGGACCCTAAGCTTATCCAACAAGCTTACACTTTTGTTCTCTATAAGAGAGAACCTTCTCCTCCCTCCTCTAGGTTCTAAAAATTGTGCTTAAGAGTTATACATACACCTTTGTATCTATCTTGCCCTTTGTTTCATTTTTGTGCCTTAAAAGTGTAGTTTTATCACACTTTAACACACAAACACACACTCAAAAACCATCCTTTTGTTGCTGAGGTTTCTTAAGGTTTGTTTTGGGGTTTTTGAACTGGTTTGAGCTCAAAGAAGTTGCTGGAGTTGCAGCTTTGAAAGTGTTCTTCAAGGGTGAGCTTCTAACCCTTTAAACCCTTATCTTTGCTTAAGCTTTTGGACCTATTTTCATGCTGATTTAAGCTTAACTTTTAACTTCAAAAAGTTCTATTTTTGCATATTTTAAATGTTTGTTTAAGGTCACTTTTGTGTTGGGGGTGGTCTACCCCCTCTTAGGCCTTGTTAGGCCTTTTTTTGAGCCATTCCTTTTGGCTCTTGTTTTAGCCTTTGCATGACCTTTCTACCACTAAAATCCAGAGGATTTTCGGTGTTGGAAAGGTGATTTTGAGGTCCCAAATAGGAGAGGGTCATCCCCTCTCCTTGATTCTTCAATGCTTGCTTTGAATGCCTCATGTTTGAGCATGTTTGTTAAGCTTGTGTTGGCCTCATTTCAGCCTATTTTAGGCCTTATTTCAGCATGGCATACCACTATTTTGACTTGGTTTTGTCATCCCTTGCATGCATAATACACTTGTAGTGTAATCCTCATAAACTAGCTTTATATGCTTCATGAAGTAGCATGTCATTCTAGCTTGTTTTGAGTCCATCTCAGCATGTTCTTGGTGTTATTTTGCCATGATATACCTCTATTAAAGTTTGGTTTGATAGCCCCATGCATGCTCCATGCACTTGTAATGCAATTCCATGAACTAGCCTAATGTGTACCATGCTTTAGACCATCATTCTAGCATGATTTTGGCTTAACTTTAAGAAGCTTTTGTCCATGTTTTAGCATGCTCTAGCTCTGATTTGTGTTGTTTTGGTCATGCATGCCATGCTTTGTATAGCTATAGTGCATTCTAGCTTGTTAGCTTTGTGTATCAAGTCCACTAGCATGCATTACGTGGCCTATTTGAATGATTTGGCATCATTTGTTATGAGATTTCAGTGCATGTTTCATGTTCATACACTCACATCTTTCACTTATTCAATGCGTTGAAGGGTTTGCCCCTTATGCCTTAAACATGAGCCATTGCGTATGCTTTCATGCCTAAGCTTGCGAGTTATCATTTCAATGTGTTTTTGGGGTTATTTTGCCATGATATAACTCTGAATTTTTTTGGCGAAGCCATCCCATGCTTGGTCTTGGTAGGTGTAGTGTAACCCTCCCTTTTGGCCTTACTTATTCCATGCTTTTAACCCTTCATGCTAGCATGTTTTGGCTTCCTTTCATGCATGTTCTAGACTCATTTTGGCATGTTCTAGGACTATTTTGGGTTGCCTTTTCCATATGCTTCATGAATTGCATAGCTATAGTACAAATGCCTAAGCTAGCTTTGTGCCTTAGGCCCTCTTGCATGCTTTACTTGTGTTGTTTGAATGATTTGGCATCATTTCACACTTGATTTCAGAGCCTTTAATGTTGTCACACTTCCATGTTTATCGCTTCTTCATCATGCTTGGGAGTTGTGTTCTTAGGCCTAGTTGATAGGTCATTGCATTGAGCATGCTTGCTTTGCCTTTTTGTGCTTTAGTTTCATCATTATGGCCATTGATTTGGGCATGATTGAGGTTTGTCCATTTTTGTTTAAGTCCATTGAGCATGTTTGCTTTCATGTTATTTGCATGCTTACATTGTCATGTTGTTGCATGCTTATGTTTCCTTGCTTTATGTATGCATGCATTAGCCTTCTTTGCATGTCATTAGCTTTGTTAAGTTGATCATGTTACATTGCGTCGAGTATGCCATGTTGTTCATCGCATTGTGTATGCCATGTTACATTGCATTGAGTATGCCATGTTGTTCTTCGCATTGAGTATGCCATGTTATTGCATTGCATTGTGTATGCATGTCTTACATTGCATATTTGCATGCATGAGTTGCATTACCTATTTTGGTTTAAGTCCATCGAGCATGATATGTGAATGTTGTTACATTGCGCCATGTTGTTTGCATGCTTATATCACATCGCATTGAGTATGTCATGTTGTTCATCGCATTGTGTATGCCATGTTGTTCATCGCATTGTGTATGCCATGTTCTTCGCATTGTGTATGCCAT
Source organism: Camellia sinensis (assembly GCF_004153795.1). Lineage (NCBI taxonomy): Eukaryota > Viridiplantae > Streptophyta > Magnoliopsida > Ericales > Theaceae > Camellia > Camellia sinensis. Next base: position 880,320 of record NW_021026763.1, on the reverse strand, counting down.
GTCACATTGCATTGAGTATGCCATGTTATCTTTTGCATTGTGTATGCCACATAGTTGCATTGTGTTTTACATGCCTTGCATTGCATGTTTGCATGCTTAAGTTGCATTACATGTTTACATGCTTGAGTTGCATTGCATTTGTTTGGATTAAGTGTTAATCCGAACACGAGAAACGAGGGACGTTTCATACTTAAAGTGATGAAACGTGCCTCAATTCTCGGTCGCCGACCCTCTTGATCATACATGATAGAGTTCTAGGCTTTATGTGTTATGTGTGCATTCATTTCATATTGAATTATGCAATTTGACTTCTCAGCCATCATGCATCGAGATACGTGATTGGTGGCTCGAGGGTCAAGAACCACACTCCCTTGAGCTTATGAAATGATAGGGAGGGTGATTATGCACACATACCTTGCAAATACATTGCCATGCCCTTTCTTGCTCTCTATTGCAGCAAAGTGGAGAAGTGTAGCAAAACTGGTCGTCTGACCAGAACAACTAGCTGGCCGACCACTTTTTCTGGTTTACAGCAATAGAAAGTGGTCGGCTAGTGGCTGGAAGCATCCCTAGGTGGTCGGCCATGTTCCTGCAGGTTCCCATGGTGGAGTAGAAGCTTTCTGGAGCTTGGTGCAAGGTTCTGAGAACAATTGCAAACAGAGGCAAGTTGGGGCATCGTGATGGATTTCCAAACGAGACGACCGAGCATGCGTGCATTATTCTCCCTCCGAGGACATTACTTTACAGCTTCACTTAGCTAATTTGCTTAGTTAGTTTACGCTTTGGTTCTGTACCTAATTAGTTAATGCGTTTAACTATTCAATTTGTGTTGTAATAGCTTAATTAATTAGCTTGTTAGTTAATTGGTTTGTGATGTAATAATTAGTTTAATTAGCTTAGATTAGCTAGTTAGCTCTTTATTCGGACCCTCCGTTGAGAGGGCCAACTGTTGTAATAAGCATGCGTGTGTGTGATGCATGTCTTCCAACCCCCATTTCTTTCTCCCTTTTACTTAACCGCTTACGATGGTTAGTTTTAGGACATATTTCGATTAGCATACTTATGCTTGCATGCGTGCATCATGCATCTGTCTTGCATGCACCGGGCTCGGCGCATCATACTAACTGCATTATATTTCAATTCCAAGTTGAATACATGTATCAAGTTGCATTTCACATGCCATTCTAGAATAGCCGAGCCTATTTTAGCTGCATTTTTGCATGTGTTGTATTAGCCATCTTAATATGAACTAGGATCATGCATGATTTCTAACTAGTTCTTTGTTTGGACTCGGAGTACATTGTGAGTGTTTACGCTTTAGCATACTGCATGTGTGTTCATGTTGCCATAAAAGCATACTGGCCATGAGGCTAGCTGCTTATTTGATATAACTGCCTGAATGCCTGTGGGTGAAGGTTGGATTGCCTGAATTGGAACAATTCATTGAAATCTTCGATTTAGCCTACTTGCGAGTAGCAAACTTCAAACCATTTTCAAACAAACGAACATGCAATGTTTTGTTCCAACTAGGCGATCTAGTCTATACTTGTATGTTGTGTGCATCATATAGTAATTCTAGGTTAATAACCGGAATAAAAATACATGTGTTTTCAAAAATAACATGTCATGTTAGTAAACGCCGATCTTTGATCGGGCGAGCGAGGGTGCTCATTGCATGACCTTCCCCTCTTGTACCCAAGTTCCCGAGCCGAGGCAATTTTGGTGATGACGGACATGTGGCCTTAGACACGAGTCAGGGTTTCCTAAATTTCTTCCAAAACAAAATATTTAGGTGGTGACTCTGTATCTGGCAAAGTAGTCCATGTTTGGCACTTCTTTATAAAAATTAGTTTTCCAAAACGATTTGCTAGATTTGGACTCTTTGGTGATTTATCAGTCTCGCATTGCACTTTGTGAGATTAGGCTCCGAACCGTGACATCGAGTTCGAACAGTAGTAGCCTCAGAACAAAACGAATTTGCGCCTTCGTAGGCGCGGAGAGCAGGAGTTCTCGGGGGCGGTCTACAAGTATCTTTACCTCAACTATCAAGCCAACTATCCAAGCTCCTTCACGGATCTATCATGAACCCACAATCCAATCGGTTGATAATGACCCTCTTCAAGTGTTCTTCGCCCATAGCAAACGATTTCGGGTGGATTTCAAGTGTATGAGAGGTATTTGATGGAAGAAATTTAGAGTTTCAAAGAGAGAGGGAGAGGAGATGAAGAATAGAAAAAGTGGTGTGTGTGTGTGTGTGTGTGTGTGTGTGTGTGTGTGTATGTGTGAATGATCTGGAATCGTCATGTTTAAAAAGCTGATATCGCGATCCTCGCTTGAGCAAGACTTCCTACACTCGAGCGACCAGACACAATCAAGAGACCTCGCTCGAGTGATAATTTCTTAGCTCAAACGGAAAAAGAGAAGCTTCAGAGGTTTTGCAGCACTACTGGAAGCTAGTATTCCATGCTCGAGCGAGCAAGATACTGGGAGCAACAATTCTACGCTCGAGCAACCCTGAAAACAAAATGTCACACCCTACACCTTCAAGTCAATTTTAATCTCCATACACTTACTACATCTAGTTGAAACATAACGATACTCCTCTCGCTTCATAGTTAGTTGCAATTAATTCTACTATCCACAAGAATGAGAGAATAAGCTATCAATCTATGACAACTCCTGAAGTAACTTAGCAAAACACTGCTCATACTGACTACTCGTCTTACGCTTAATGGCTAACTCATTTAAGCTCGCATATCTTGGATGATGTACTCTTGGATGTTGCTTCATCCAATGATACAACATTATTACAAGTCAAATTACAAAATCAATCCGCACAGCTCGATAGTCACGATCATATCTAGATTTATTGAGGGCTTACAACTCCAAACTTGCCAATCAAAGCTACTTAGCATGCTACTAATCATAGCTCACACATCAGTTTTTATTGTGCCAAACAAGGCAACAAAACCACGGTGACGTTGAGTCATGTTTCCTTACTTTCGCTCAATTATGGTCTAACCTAAAGTCTCCAAGACTTCTGTTCATCTAAAGAATATGATTACGTTGTTCGCATTTCAACATCTCTACTAAATCTAAATCGACCAAATTAACTTCCATAAACTAAGTTAATTAGAGGGGAAAAAAATGCATTGGGATTAATTTGATCAACATATCATAAAATAATTTTGCCGCAAAAATCTAAATTAAATAGTGACTATATTACATAAGTCACAGGATTGAAAATCCGATATGCTCGTAATCATCTCTTGCGCCACAAGTGACAATTATCTAAAAATTAATTTAATTCATGCTCAAAATATTAATTTTTGAGAGCAAATCTACAAAGATTTCGATCAACCGAACAAACAACCTCCCACTAACTATGGCATGTCTAAAGTATGATAAAATATTTAACTCCACATGATAATATCTCAATGTAATTCATAAAAGAAAATATGCTGAAATATTTAATCATGGAATCAAAATTCACCAATATAATAAATAAATTATGCTATTTAAAATAATAACATGCTACAAGTTCTAATCATTTAAAAGAACTTAACATGTTGTATACAGTATTTAAATAATGCCATAACATATTCCTATAATTTTTGTAATTTTCTGGAATTTCTTAGATTTACAAGTAATTAATAACTACACAAAAAATCAGAAATAAATATTACAGAATCTAAAAAATACAACAATACTTCCAGTAAATAAAACATCATTATGATAGTGTACTATAAAAATTTCAAGTCCAGAATCCAATTCCTGCTCCCCTAAAAGTAATTTAACGTAAAAATATTGAATTATTCATTAATGAAAAAAATTTGTTTTTCAAAAAATTCTAACCTCTAATATATTGTATGAAAAATGAATTACAAATCCAACGATATAAGTCATGATTTAATCATAATTATAATGAATAATATAAAAGCAATTAACATAGTTTTTAAATTAAAACTAAACAAACAAAGCCTTAACAGCGCCTACATCAGCACTTACCTAAGCAAACAACGTCAACGTGCGTCAGTCCACGCTTGTTGATGATGTCAGCACATGTCAGTCATGTGGGTCAGCGTGCCAGTTTGCGCGTCAGTCAACGCGTCAACGTCGTGTGTTAGAGCGTCATCGCGCATGTTAATGCTAGGAAGCATGTGAGTTCGTTTTGGCTCGATTTTGGTTCTATCCGACTTGATTTTTCGAGAGGAATCCAATATTGGTCTCAGTTTTTTATTTTGACAAGTCTACAATAAGAAGTGTAATCCCCTCTCTCTCTCTCTCTAGTGACAATAGGAGTGCAAATTTTTTGCACTTCATCTTCTACAATGAACTACCAAAAATACAAAAATGAACCTAAATTAGGGTTTATGATTTCTCTCAATCCATAAGTCGGAATCAGGCCCATAATATACTGTTTCAAAGGTCTTGAAACATGTATTCCAAATATATAATTTTCATAACATAAAAACAAGCCATGTAAAAATAGCATGTAGTTAAAGTTATGAAACTCAAATATAAATCTCTACTTTTCTCAAAATTCGACCATTCGATTTTTGCAAAACTTTACAGATATGATCTAAATAATATGGACTAGAACATATATGAAATTTAGGACGATTAGAGATGGTTCGAAAAACATTAATTTTTATGTACAAATCATATCTATACATATGTTTATGCACAAATAACACGAAAACACCCAACAATGGCTCTGATACCAATGTATAAAAAATAAGAAATAATACATTTGCGAAAATAAATCGAATTGGGCATATCTTTTACACTCAAACCGAATCCATTGATCATGTGTGTGAATCACGTGCCTCCATTGATGTCTTCGAACAATTCCCAGCAGTGCAGTAGAACTACTAGAGAATTACCCACACTATTCACAGTACAAAGGCTATTTTGTGTTTCTATGGGAGAGAAAGAAGAGAGAGGCTAGGAGAGACAGAAAAATAGATATTGATTACCTATATGGTTAAAATCTTACTCTACCAAATATAATACGTATATTATGTGGAAGAGTTATAACCACCCACAACTTTATCTCCTTAAGAGATGAGATAATGGGTTATATGCCCTTATCCTCAGACAAGTTGATTCAAAATAAATCTTTCCTTGTAAGAACCCACATTCATGTCTTAGTCATGTTCATGTGCATTTGCATGATTTTGTCTTGTTAAGCTTGCATTTGTAGACTTTGACTTGTTTTGCCTAAATAAAGGTCCATGTCTTGTTTTGTGCTTATGTGATTTTCCTAAGTGTTGTATGCATGCTTTGTTCCTTCCTTGCTATCTCAAGCCTAGGTCATGCCAAGCCTAGGTCATGTCAAGCCTAGGTCATGTTAAGCCTAGGTCATGCCAAGCCTAGGTCATGTTAAGCCTAGGACCATCTTGGAACCACTTTGGTTGGCCTCCACCTTCACCCTGGCATATTGGCCGAGATGTCATCATCTAGGCCAAGGTGTGCATCACCTAGGCCGAGATGTTATCATCTAGGAGTCCTAGATCCTTGATCCTTGCACCTAGTGATCTTGTTCCGGGACTGGAATGACCTAGACAGAGTGTGGCATATCTAGGCCGAGGTGTGGCACAGCTAGGCCAAGTGTTATCCTTCCTAGCCAAGATCATTGAGACCTTACTTGCCGAAGCCTATGTCCTAATCCGAGATCATTACATGCTGGAGTGCCCATGTCACCTTACTTGTTATATACACTTTGTCATACATTTGTCTTGTCATTCTGTCACCTTTTTTAGGAGAGCCAACCAGTCTTTGCCACGTGTCCCAGCAAAGGGTTAAGTCTGCTGGCAGTAGAAAAACCCACATCATTTGTCATATCTTTGCCTTTATAGAGAGAGAAGCTCTAGGAAGAGGGAAGAAGAAGTTCTTAGAGAGAGAACTAGATTTCCAAGCTTGATCTTCAAACCTTGAACCGTTAGATTCGTGTTTTGAGGTTAAATTCTTGATCTACTCTTGTTGTTCTTTATATTGATCAGATCACGTTGCATGATCTAGCATGATTCATGAGCCATGCATTGATTTAAAGCTTGTTTTAGAAAGAGAAAATGATGTTCTTGTGTTCTTGAAAGAAAACCATGTTTTGATCTGAAAGTTTGTATCAAGATCCATGTTTTTGTGTTTGTTTTCATAAGATCTTCAAGTATGGGTACCCAGGTCCATGTTTTCAAACTCATCTCATGAAATCTCAGATTTTGAATAAAGAAGTTATGATTTTAGCATTCATGTTCTTCATGTTCTTGTCCTTCATGTTCTTCATGTTCATCAAGGGGGAAACCCAGATTTCCAGACCTCATTTCCCTATGTGTGGTCACTAAAACCACTCTTGCCTAGATCTCACACCTAGGCCAAGCATCGTATCTCACCTTGGCCAACCTTGCATGATCACTTGCACCTTAGTCTATCTTGCATGCACACCTAGGCTAATCACTTCACACCTAGGCCGACCATGGTACACCCTTGCCGGCACCTTGTAACACCTCAGCAGGCAATTGCACACCGAAGCCTAGGTAACCACACCTCGGCCAAGAGGTGTGGGACCTCGGCCAAGACCTCCTGAGTTCACCCAGCTAGGTCATTTTTGCCTAGATCATTTCTGTACATCCATTCCAAGACCTGGTTGGTACCCAGCATGTTTTCCCTAGATGAAAAACAGTAATTTAACTCCTATCATGTTTTCCCTAGATGAAAAACTGTGATTTAACTACCAGCATGTTTTACTTTGTCTTGACTTGGTTTTGGAAAGAAATGCCGGGATCATTTGCAGTCATGAAAAGCTTGTTTTAAGAATGCATTTCATATCCATCTTTGAGCATTCCTTCTTATCTTCTTGAAGTGCATTCAGTAGACATTATTATGTATTTGTAGGTCTTGGATCCTTGCCTTAATCCCCTACATCCGAAGAGCTATAGTGAGTAGTATTTTTAATAAAGTTGTTTTATAATGTTTTGATAAAAGCTTTGCTTTGTTTTGGAAAAGTATTTGATTAAGCATGAATGATTATTGCTTAGCTTTTGTATCAAGTATTATCTTTGTTTTGATGACATTACTGGAAGGTCCTTTCGTCCTAGGGGATGTTAATACATGTAGCACCCACGTTTAAGATATCTCCTTTGCTACCGACGGTCATGAACGGGTGGGTTTGTCTAATCAATTCTGGGTCGGCCACCAATGATCATGAACGGGTGTGCTTTTGATTCCAGGTCGATTATTCCTTTGTTTTGTCAGGAATGTCATCCTTTGTATTATGTAGATGTTAGTAAACATTCCAAGACGCTTTGAAAGACTTTGATAGATGAACTTGGTTCATCCCATGTTTTGTTACAAGTTATGATATGTATTGTTTTGATAAAGATCTCGAATATCATTCATTCAAACCTTTATTACTAATATCATTCACTAAGTATCCAAACTCACCCTCTCCTTATATATATGTAGGTGGCGATCAAGAAGGCGGTGACGCCTAGATGTTATTTGCAAGTTGTTTTGGATTCATTTTGCTAACCTCTTGAAGATTATGTTTTCTTAGTTTTCACTTCTCTTGTATATGTCGACTTGAGAAGCCTTTTGATCAAGATGTAATATGTATTTTATTTTATTTGTATCCAAGTTGTAAAACCATGTTAAGATGTATGTCATTTCATTTGATCTATGCATTGCTCTTATGGACTACTTAGATTTAAATATATTGCTTCCGCACATGTAGGCCCCATATGTATACCCTGATTGTTGTGTGAATTTTTGTAAGTTGGCCTTTGGTAATCTCTGATTACTGGCCATCATGGCACCATTCTACTAGGGGCGGAATGGGGTCATGACATTCCTAGCAGGGTCTCTCAATAGATCATGAGTCATGCCACCATGGGCGACCCAATCAAGTATGGGTTATAAACCCGACCCAATTTCCAACAGTTATTGTCATCTCTCAGTGAAATTCGGGTAAGTCTTTGAACTTCATAGCATATTGCATGCTTACTTGATGCACTGCTTTTCAATAACTTACGTTTATATGCTTTTTGATGTTCAATTGGTTGTTTTGAATATTTTTCGTGAAATTGCTTAAGTTGGGTTATATTCATAACCATATAATGATTAAAGCCATCTTTTTGTTAAAAAAATCAAATTGTTATATAAAAATCATTGGCTTAATGTGGTTATGTTCATTAACTCCAACTTGAATGATATCTTGTTTATTCAATCACCTAGTTGCTAGGATTAGTAATGGATTTAGGGTTAATAATCAAGTTCATGGAATTAATCAATCATGTAATCTCATAAAATAGAAAATTAGTAGAGCTCAATCACTTGATTGGGCGCAAAAGGGGTGCATCAATTAATGACATTCCCCTTTCGTATCTAAATTCCCAAGCCGAGATATTTGGTTATGATAGATTAGTGCCTATATTATGTTTTTAGAGTCAAAAAGTTTCTTAGTTTCCCTATAAAAATTAAGTGGCAACTATATTATAAGAGTAAGACAAATGAGAGGTGCCACTACCAACCCTACCCTCCTCTAGTACCACATCCACCACAGCCCCTCCCCACCACTAGTGAGTATTGGCGACTAAAGGATTAGTCGCTAAATGTATGATTTTCAAAAGTGTAAATCACTATTGGCGACTAAAACTTTGGTCGCTAAAGACCTATTTTTTGCCGACTAAAAAAGTTTTAGTCGCCAATACCTCCGGCGACCATGTATTTGTGACAAAAGTGGCGACTAAAAATTTTAGTCGGGGAAACTAAAAAGTCGACTTTTGGCGACTAAAAATGGACTTTTGGCAACTAAAAATTTAGTCGCCAAAGGTGATTTTTCTTGTAGTGACTCGTAGCTTTTATATTCCCTTAGTAACTACCACCTCCAACTCCTTTTCCCTCAACTGCCACCACCATCAACACTTCCCATCCCTAACCACCTTCCAACTACGGCCAAAAAACTAACGCCTAAAAAAATCAAAAGTGACACCTCACAAAATACCAAATCAACAACCAAAAAAACTAAATAAAACCCATAATAGAGATATTAGAGCGAAGAAATGAGATTGAAGTAGAGATAGAGAGAGAAAAAAAAATTGGGCTGTGTTTGGTGCAGCTTTGTAATCATAATTCCACCCATTTGTTTGCATGCATTGTTTGGATGGAGTTTTAAAAATGTGATTCCATCACACATTTTAAAACATATTTCTCTTTCACGTTTGGTTACTCTGTCTCTCTCTCTCTCTGTCTCTCTCTCTCTCTCTGTCTCTCTTTCGTGTTCTCCATTCTGAAAAGCAGATGATTTTTGAATTTTGGGTCTATTCGGTCATCCTTCCAGACGTCCCCTCAGACATCTAACCGGTTGATCGGAACAATGTAATTATTTTTTTTTTATTTTTTTGCCATTGTCAATCGCCAATCGTCACATATTATTTAGAAGAAAAAAAATTATATTTAAAAATATATATATTTATTTTTAATATTTTTTAAATATAGAAATTATTTTTTTAAGACCAAAATGACAATTTTTTTTTTAATTGAATATTAAAAAGAGTTTGGCTATGAGTTTCGAATAAAATTTTCAATAGAGTTTTGAGTTGTGTGTTTAGTTATTAGTTATAAATTTTTGAATTAAGTTTTGAAAACTCTTTTCAAAACTCATAGCCAAACAAATTTTCTCTTTTTAAATCATAATTTCAAAACTTATAAACTCAAAACATAACTCTATATATTTTGAAATCATAATTCTAAAATTTTATCAAACACGGCCTTGATTTTTTTGGATAGGCAGTTTTGATAAGTTACCTCTCTTAAAGCCACCACGACTAACTCTCAACCTCCTTTGATGTCAATTGTCACTTTTTCTCTCCACCACACTACAAGAAAAAACAGATTCGACGACCACTTTTGGCTACTAAAAAGAATTTGGTCGCTGAAAGTATAGCTTTCAGCGACTAAAAAAGCATTAGTAGCCAATTGTGAAGCTTTTTGGCGACTAAAAAAATTTAGTAGCCAAAAGTCTACAATTGGCGACTAAAAACAAGTTTGGTCGCCAATTTTATGGGTTTTACCGACTAAAACATTATTAGTAGCCAAAAGTATCGTTTTTGCCGACTAATAAACATTTAGTAGCCAAAAAGTCAACAATTGGCGACTAATTATAGTTTTGGTCACCAATTATGTGGGTTTTACCAACTAAAACATATTTAGTAGCCAAAAATGCAGTTTTGCCGACTAATAAACATTTAGTAGCCAAAAAGTCAACAATTGGCGACTAATTATAATTTTGGTCACCAATTATGTGGGTTTTACGGACTAAAACATTTTTAGTAGCCAAAAATGCAGTTTTTGCCGACTAAAAAATATTTAGTAGCCAAAAAGTCTACAATTGGCGACTAATTATAAGTTTGGTCACCAATTATGTAGGTTTTACTGACTAAAACATTTTTTAGTAGCCAAAAGTAAGCTTTTTGGCGACTAAAAAATATTTAGTAGCCAAAAAGTCTACAATTGGCGACTAATTATAAGTTTGGTCACCAATTATGTGGGTTTTACTAACCAAAATATTTTTTAGTAGCCAAAAGTAAGCTTTTTGGCGACTAAAAAATATTTAGTAGCCAAAAAGTCTACAATTGGCTACTAAAAATATGTTTAGTAGCGAAAAGTGGACTTTTTTAGCTCGAAAGTCTCTTCGACGACCAAATTTATTTTGGTCGGTAAAAGTTAAATTTTTATTTTTATTTTGCTACTAAATAATTTACTTTTTACATAAATTATGTCAATAAAAATAATTTTTTTATATATATACTTTTATATTAATACGGATCTATGTACTATATAAATAATATATATTACATATATAATCATATGGTGTTATAGAAGTGTAGTGGAAAGTGTGTGGTGCATAAGGCTTATGGTGTGGGAGGTTAGGAGTTCAAGTCTTTATAGGAGCAAATTCAAAGCTTAAAGATGAATTTTTTTTTTTTTCACGGATGAAGCTTTTGGCTACTAAAATTGTTGGTCGCCGTTTGGTAGCTTTTGGCGACTAAATATTTTGGTCGGCGATTCCTTGACTATTGGCGACTAAAACATTGGTCGGTGAATGTATGATTTTAAAGAAATATAATTGACTATTGGCTACCAAAATTTTGGTGGCTAAAGACTTGATTTTTGCCGATTCAAGGTTTTTTAGTCGGCAAAACTTTTCCCGACAGGTTTTTTGCGACAAATGTGGTGACCAAAATTTTTGGTCGTAGAATGACTTTGGCGACCAAAAAACAGACAATTGGCGACCAATATTTTAGTAGCTAAAAGTGACTCTTTTTTGTAGTGCCATCAGTTACCACCCTCCATTCCTCTTCTTTAGCCAACACCCCACAACCATTCCTTCCTCGACCAATACACCTCAACCCTTCCCCAACCCTAATCCACCACTCATCTCCACTACTAACCCAATAGAGAAAAAAGAGAGACAGAGAGATAAAGAGGAAGAGAAAGAGCGAGAGAAATAAATATGTAAGGTCGGCAAAGTATGAGAGAGAGTAAGACAAATGAGAGGCACCACTACCAATTGCAATGGCATCTATTGTAAGTTGTTCACCACTGTTGTTTATCTTTTGGTCTAGGTTAATGATTTGGGTTTCCTCCATGCGTGAGATCTGAGTTATTGACCTCATTACAACCTTCACAGATCTTCAACTTTGAGTGGTGACATTGTCCTTTCCCCTTCATCCACAAATCTCTTATAAGTAAATAGAAGTGAGCCGGTAAAGTAAAGAAAGAAGGGGCGAATGGATTTGGATGCACGAGGGGAAAAAATGGGTATATAAAATAATGGAGAAATTACAAACACACTCTTGAAGTTTATTTAAATTACAAATTATTCCTTATGATTTTAAAAATTACATTATACTTCTTAAAGTTTCTAATTTCATAACAAATAGATTCTTTTATTAATAAATCATCAAGTTAATTAACAGTTTTTAATAGTATTAAAATTTATTCCAATTAATAATTCAGATAATTTTATTGTTATATATGAGAACAGTTAGAAATTTCACTTTTTTAATTAATTCTATTAAATAAAAAATTCTGACAATGAGGTATTTGTAATTTTTCAAACCGCGTGGGGCAATTCGTATTTTAAACAAACCGTAGGTGGTGTATTTGTAATTTGCCCTAAAATTTTCTCAAGTTTAAAATTTGAATTTGACCATCATATAAGAGTTGTGGGACTCATTACAAGTCTTGTTTCGATAATTCAAATCGTTCATTTTATAAAATTTTCCGTGTGTATCATCTATGAAAAAAGTAGATCGATCCAATAATTATAATATTTTCATTTTTTGCGTTTGCTTCAAAAAAAAAATAAAAAAATACGTAGTTTATTTTTAAAACCCTAGTTGTCATTTTTGTTAGAGACAAATGCAACAAAATAAAAATGTTACGATTATCAGATAGACTTAATTTTTTTTCCCAATAAATGATATACACAAAAGTTTTTATAAAATGATCGATTTCAATTTTCAAAACGAGATTCATAGTGAACCCAGGAATCCTAACATGATGGTCAAATTACTTTGGATAAATTACACTTTTCCCTTTTATATTTGGCCATTTTTTTTCATTTTAGCCCATAATATTTTATTTTTTTTTTTTTTACTTTGGACTTTTTTGTTTCAGGTTTTTATTTATGTTCAAAATAAGCCAAAAAGT
>NW_021026763.1:752831-846216 GCF_004153795.1 Camellia sinensis | reverse complement strand
GGGTATGGCTTGGAATGACAGCTGCCAGCTGTCTACAGAAATATCTGTTGAAAACCACATTTGGCCGCCCGGCCATCAAAGTGGCCGAGCGGAAGTCAAATTGGCCGGCCGGCCATCACATTTGGCCGATTGAAAATCAAGGTGGCCGGTGGGCAGGAGACTTGGTCGACAGGCTCCCGCCTGTCCTCAAGAACACATCCACAAGCTCTTGGTGCAAAACCAGACACAAAATAGTCGAGTCGAGAGATTCTGAGCAAGGCGCGTGAGCCGAGACCTCCGGGAACTCCAAACGAACACAAACATGGATAATCACCGAGTGTTCAAACGGTGACGTCCAAGTCTTGAGGACAGTCAAAAATGGGGTGTTTACAGTTACAAACTTTCGGATCAAAACAAGGCTTTTTTTGAAGAACACAAGACCATCATTTTCTCTTTCTATAACCAAACTTTAATCAATGCATGGCTCATGAATCATGCTAGAACATGCAATGTGATTGGATCAATATAAAGAACAAGAAGAGTAGATCAAGATTCTAACCTCAAAACACGAATCTAACGGTTCAAACTCTAAGGATCAAGCTTGGAAATCTACTTCTCTCTCAATAACTCCTTCTTCTCCTTCCTAGAGCTTCTCTCTCCTCTAGGGCAAAGATATAGCAAATGATATGTTTTCTCAATAGCTTACTAACTTAACCCTCTGCTGGGACACGTGGCAACGTCTGGTTGGATCTCCTCAAAAAGGTGCCAGAATGACAAGACAAGAGTATGACAAAGTGTGTATAACAAGTAAGGTGACATGAGTACTCTGACAAGGCAAGGATCTTGGATTAGGACATAGGCTTCGGCAAGAGGGTTTTGATGATCTCGGCTAGGGTGGATAACACTTGGCCTAGCTGTGCCACACCTCGGCCTAGGTCATACCATCCCGGAATAAAAGGTTGCTAGGTCCAAGGATCAAGGATCTAGGATGCCTAGATGATTGACATCTCGGCCTAGATGATACACACCTCGGCCTAGGTGATGCACATCTCGGCCAATATGCCTAGGTGAAGGTGGAGGTCAACCATAGTGTTTCCAAGATGGTCCTAAGTGTTGGCATGCAACGGCCTAGGTGTAAGAGGTTCAAAGGTGTGACCTAGGCTTGAGACACCAAGCAAGGAACAAAGCATGCATATAACACTTAGGCAAAACATGATGGCATCAAAACAAAACAAGAATCTTTACATAGGCAAAACGAATCAAAGTCTAAAGATGCAAGATTAACAAGGCAAATTCATGTAAAGCTCATGAACATGACTAAGACAAGAATGAGGGTTGTTATAAGATTTTTCTTAGGTAATTTTTGGAAGAATAATTATGTTGGAATGTTAAGAAAAGTGGTATTTTGAGGTTGATTTGGGAAGATCACATTTTGTTGAAATTTTGTTGCTGAAAATCTGAAAATTTAATTTTAATAGTTGTATGGATTGTATCTACATCATATTATGATTAGATGATTTATTTTGAGAAATATTAAGTTGAAATATTTCTTTTATCTTTGATTTGGAATTTATTTTTGAGAAAATTATATTTACGTTGATGAATATTGAGTAAATGCTTAAGTTGGGATTATGGAGTTGTTTTGGAATTAAAAACTCTAAAAGTGTTATATTCATGATATTTTATAAAAGATGATATGTTGATGATTAAGTTGTGTTCATTTTTATGAAATAAAAATGTGAAATGTGCACTTTCAAACTCATAACCTTGAAAATGTTACTATTGGGCATATTTCATAATTTTTAATGCGAATATCATGTTGGTTAAGTAATTTAGAAAAAGTTGTGAAATTGTTATTGGTAGAGAATTTGGTAAAAATATTACCTCTTTAAATAGCTTGGCATGAAAAAAAGGTTATGTTGAAATATAGTTATATATATGTTTTTGCAAGATCTAGATGATTTTCGAAATCATCCTTTGATTTGTTTTGAAAATTGATTGTTGATTTAAGAAGATGAGAGATTTTTTTTGAAAGTGGGTTTACTTTCTTGTTCTTTTTAAAATAGAAATTGAGGGTTTTTAACTATGAGGATTGAAGAGAGATGTTTTTAGTGACTTTCTTTCAATAAATAAAGATAAGTGATTTTGGTGAGAAAACCTAGAAATTAGGGGTTTTTAAGAAAGATGTTGACAATCTTTGAAGATGTTGTTATATTTATTTTGTGTGTCAAAATAAATGATGTTTGAAAAAATTGTTTATTTGTTTACATATAAATGATGGTTTTTATGGAATATCAGAATTGTTGAAGTTTTGGAAATTGTTGTTCAAAATGTTGATATAGTCTTAAAGTGACTAAATGGTTAAGATTATTCTAAGTGTGGGAATTTTGTTGTCCCATGGATGAATTGGAATAAAAGTTTTTATATTCATCTTGAGAAATTATATTGAAATGAGAAATGTGAATTTTGATCACAATGGGAATATTGTGTGGAAGTATTGAAAGTGGAAGAAATATTACATTGTATTATTAATCATTGCATTGGCATATCAATTCATTTGATAATGATAAGTTTTGAAATTTGATTTGAAAACTTTGTTTTGAGAAAGGAATGTTGGAAAACAAGTTTTCATAAAATGATTTTGGGGTAAATACGGTGGTAAGTCTTGAAAGGTTGTGTAGATGATAAGTGTCAAGCCTTCCAGTTAATACTGGTAAAAATGACAGATTACAAGTGTTGAGCATTCCAATTAATACTGGTAAAACTGACAGATTACAGGTGTCGAGCCTTTTAGTTAATACTGGTAAAAATGACAAATTGATAGTACTTGTATAGTCTATTTGTAGAGACCAGCCTAGGGATTATCTGAGTCATATTTACCACCTTGGAATTTTATTGAAATTGTTGGACTAATATATTTTCAAATTGGCATTGTGCATAAGATTTTCAAAAGACGAGAAAAATATTTTGAGCATGACATGACATATGCATTCATCTTATAAGACTGTATAAAATGTATTGATGTGTAACGCCTTCAAAATAAGACATAACTCATTCGTTCATAAGATCCATAAAACATAAAAGAGGTCTTATATTCCATACATCAGAGTGTTCTTTACAAGTAGCAGTACATGTTAGCAGCAAGAGAATGTCCTATGAGCTCACATCTTTCCATGTAATACTTGGGTATAACAAAAGAAGAGTTCTAACTCTTTACACATAAAGCCCTCGGCCTGAATTTACATTTAATCATTAAAACAAAACAACACAAAAGAGTCTTCAACTCCAAAACCTTCCAAGCTAAGACCTTGGAGGCGGCATGTCACCTGAACCTGGAAATGGTGTCCCAAATAGGGTGAGCCAAAGCCCAGTAAAGATATGCTAAACCAGATATGAGAGTTAACTAAAACATTAGCATTTGATAAATGTTTAACACTAGTAAACAATATACATCATCTTTGTAACATATCAACGTTTACACCATATACAATTCCCTTTCCATTATTTATTCAAATCAATTCATTGACATAGTCCAATGTTATCCAAACAGTTTAAACAAAATGAGACTATAACTCATATATCAACACTTCTATTTTCTTGCCATTTTACGGAACTACGTCCGAGGGAACCGGCACCCAAATATGCACAAGTTTTCAAGATTTTCCATTTTACGAAATTTCATACGAGGGAATCGGCACCCATATATGGACAAGCTATGCAGTTTTGCCATTTTACAGAATTTTCATCCTAGGGAATCGGCACCGATATATGTACAAGGTTTCGGAACTTTCACCCTGGACACTCTGGCCAACTTAATTATAAATGGAGTCCATCCCCTATCTCTTCCCAAACAATGATACATATGCAATGTATTAAAAGCACATAGTCATATACTATGACCCGACAATTCACATATTCCACGTGTTAATTCCACCATCACATTTAATGACATAGTCCAATTGATTAGTTTCAATTTTCCGTAATCATCATGCAATGTCTACAACAATCAAGACTATCCTCCACCGATAGCCCAAAATAGTTATTTCTAAACAGATAAATAAATCTATCAAACAGATAATTGATTACATTTTCCATCGGTGAGTGATTTATCAATCCAACTACACCATTCAATCACAACTTCTCCCAATTTCAAGATTCTCAACCCAATTTCATATTCCCACAATTTATCAAATTAATTATACAAATTAATTATTTAAATTCATTTAGGGAATTTTCCCCCTTTTCTCAAACTTTCACCTTAAGGCTCAATTCCATTAATTATACACAAATAAACCCCATTTCAAGGCCTCATACACACAATGGAACCCAAATATATAAAACCCCTCTTTCAAACATTTCAAATTTCAAATCCTAACTTCCCAAAATTTCTCAATTTCACCATTTATACAAAAAGACTACTATTTATGTTAAAACTCATAAAAAGGAGTAGTTTATCCCTACCTCAAAAGGAGAAGCTCAAAGGAGAGGGAAAAGAAAATTGAAGATGCTCCAAACACAAGCTTTTTCGGATCAAAGTGAAGCCCACACAAAGCTCTACCTCTTTATCAAAGGAAAAAGGGTAGAAAACCTCTAAAACATAGTGTATTTGTAGAGAGAAAGAGAGTGTGTAGAGAGAGAGACAGTCGGATCTAGGGTTTGGAGAGAAATGGAGATGAAAAAGTGATGTAGAATCACGCTGCTGCGAACTGGTATATACAGGGCTCGCTTGAGCGAATGAGTGGTCGCTCAAGCGACCAGAAACAAAAGAACCTCGCTCGAGCGCAAAGCGTCGCTCGAGTGAACAATGCGAAGCTTCAGGTCTGCAACCCAGACGCACGCTCGAGCGCAAGAGTTCTCACTTGAGCGAACAAACACAAAACATAGGGCTCGCTCGCTTAAGCGCAAGAAAGCTCGCTCGAACGAAGAATACCAACCTTCAGGTCTAAAAGAGACGCAGATGCACGCTCGAGCGGAAGAAAGCTTGCTCGAGCAGAAGCTGCATTTGAAAAAGAAACCTGAAGACCCACAATACTCGCTCAAGCGCACAAACCCTCACTCGAGCGAAGAAGCAAACACCCAAGGCTCGCTCGAGGGCAAAAAGCCTCACTCGAGCAAAAAAGGAAAAACCTGGGCAGCAACCATTTGGTTTAACTCACAACCAACCTATTTCAAACTTGCCCAACAAATCCCAAAACTCAAATACAAGGAATTAAAGGACGGAAAAAGATATATACAACAATACTCAACCAAGGAACCCAAGTCCGGAACACTATAAGTAACGGGAAAAATCGGGATCGCTATATGATGCTTTGTTAAATGCCATTATGAATTGTTTAACTATTTGATTCCATTGACAAATGGGTAATTGAATGAATTGAAAAGGATGTCATGTTACTTTTGAAGCATGTTTATTTATTTAAATTAACTAGTTGTGGTTAATTAAAATAAATTAGGTTCAAGAGATTATGTAATTGAATCATATGGTTTTGACACGATATGATTTTACGTATATGTATGACTATTTTGGTACTTGCATATCTTCTAATGTTTTAATATGAGATTGTTTGGTGAGCTAGTGGTTGCTCACCCCCTGCATAGGGAATGCTTTTCGGATTTGAAAATCAAACAATGGGTTTTACCATTTCATAAGTGTAATGTAGTGATGGATTGTACTACTTCATTTGTTTGTTTGACTGAGTGCTATTTTTTTTTGGTAAAGAGTAGTGTCATCTCTTTTACTGTAAGCCTCAAGGTATTTCTTTTATTTGTATGAAAATGTCATTGTTGTATCACGAGAGGGAATATGTATATTTAATTATTCATCATTTCATCAAATGATGAATTTACATTTGTAAATGGACTTGATTAATGAATATTGGTAATGTTATCCGAGTAATAAAATACGGGGCGTGACACTGGGTTTGTGTGAAGGTATGCGATTGGAAGAAGAAAAGCCTAGAGCCTGAAATTAGGGGAAGAGAGACAGAAAGACAGAGAGAAGGAAAAATAGAAAAAACATACCTGGGGTAATGCTCCAATGGTGGATTGACGGTGGTGCTCGTGTGCGATGGCGGTAATGCTTATGTACCTGACGGCGATGGAGACAAAAGCGAGCGAGCGAGCGAGAGAGAGAGAGAGAGAGAGAGAGAGAGAGAGAGAGAGTCACAGGGTCAGAGGAAGACAAACGCATGAGAGAGTTAGAGAATCAACATGTGTAAATGTATTTTTTAAACCCTAGTTTATTTTTTTTCCCAACAAACTTTTTTAGTCGCCAATAATAAATGAAGGCATTTTTTGGCTGACTAATTAATTTTATTAATCTCTCCAAAATTTGAAATTCTCTCTCTAAAACTTTTTAATTACAATTACCGACTAAAATTTAGTCGCTAAAAATAAAATAAATACCGACTAAATTATTTTTAGTAGTTAAAAATTGTACATTTATGGACCAAATTTTTTTTAGCCACAAAAAACATTATTTCCAACGACTGAAACTTAATTAGTCGCCAAAAGTAAAATATATACCGACAAAAAAAAATTTAGTAGCTAAAGATTGTACATTTAGGTACCAATTGTTTTGTCTCCCAAAACCTTTTTTTCAATGACTAAAACATAATTAGTCGCCAAAAGTAAAATAAATACCGACTAAATTATTTTCAGTAGCTAAAGATTGTACATTTAGGGACCAATTTTTTTTTTTAGTCGCCAAAAGTAAAATAAATACCAACTAAATTATTTTTAGTAGCTAAAGATTGTACATTTAGGGACCAATTTTTTTTCTAGTTGACAAAAGTAAAATAAATACCGACTAAATTATTTTTAGTAGCTAAAGATTGTAAATTTAGGGACCAATTTTTTTGTCTCTCAAAACCTCTTTTTCAATGACTAAAACACAATTAGTCGCCAAAAGTAAAATAAATACCAACTAAATTATTTTTAGTACCTAAAATGTGTCCTTCGCCGACCAAAAATATTTTAGTAGGTAAAGTGTGTACCTTTGGAAACTAAGTTTCTTTTAGTCACCGAAAGTGTATTTTCCTGTGGTGCGTATTCAAGGCTTTCAAATAAGGTCTTTTTATTTTAAAAGGTTACAAATTATAAGCTATAAAAATATCAAATAAATTATGATTTAAAATTACAACCAAATAAACATAGTCACACAATAAAATAAAATAAAATAAAATATATTTTTATATAATAAGTATAACATTATTCAAGGAAAAATGCACAAACTATAAAATCTGAAGATTAAAAGCAAACCTTATAGAAATTTTGAAATATGAAATCATGGAAATTACAAAACATAAATGCATAAGTAATATTATATCCATATGCATCCTCCAGAAGAAGAAGTAACTTACAATGAAAATTTGTTACTGGCTATATCGCGAATAAATATGCACAGTTTCTCAATAGCCTCTATCATCCATATTTATGCAATTAATAAATATAGATTTTAAACCGTTGAACCGTGACCGAAAAGATTGGAGATTTATTTTATAAAAATACACTTAGATTAAATAAGCATATAATAAAATTTTAGAAATTAACATAATTGTTAGATGCATAATAAAAATAAGGATGCGGAAGACTAATGATTATAATTGATCTTTATAAAAAAACATAAACTTACAGTGAAAAAATTTATCAATTGATATCTTCACAATTGCTCCCATTACCAACAGTTGCAACACTTGATGAATACTGACTCTAATTTGATTTGAATCCAATGAGTACAAGGGAGAAGATTTATGGAAGATGTGAATTACTTCCCATAATTTATGATACACAATTTTAAAACTAATTTAGTGTTCTTTCCTTTTAAGAGTCATAAATTATGAGAAAGTTATTATTATTATTATTATTATTATTATTATTATTAGATGACACACTTTTGAATTTTGAAATGGGTTAGTACACTTTCCTTTTAAATTTCATAAATCATTAACTAGTTGTATTTTTATTGTTGAAAAAGTATTACCTAATAGAATTTCTTTTTAAATTTTTTAATAATAAATAAAAATTAATCAAGAAATTTAGTATGTGTTTTTGGAAATAAATAAAAATAATTTTTTTTTGGTATTTTTAAAATTTAATTTTGAAAGCTTACTATATTGAATTTTGAAAGGAGTATTATTATAAATGTTGAAAAAGATTTGTATATTAGTTGTAACATAGATAACGTGACCATTTGAAAGGTTTTATAAATTTTAAATTCTATTGAATTATTTATGATATTTAATGACACATAATTTTAAATCTTGAAATGGAAAAATATATATATATTTTTAAAAGTTTTAAATTATGAAATAATAAACTTACAGTGAAAAAATTATCAATTGAATTCTTTACAACTGCTCTCATCACCAACAGTTACAATACTTGATGGATACCGACTCTAATTTGGCTTGAATCCAATGAGTGCAAGAGAGAAGATTTATTGGAGATGTGAATTGCTTCTCATAATTTGTCATACACAATTTTAAAATTTTAAAATGGATTTAGTGTTCTTTCCCCTTAAAAGTCATAAATTATGAAAAAAAATAATAGATTTGTTTTTTTTAATAGTTAGATGCCCACTTTTAAATTTTGAAGTGGGTTAGTATACTTTCTGTAAGAGGAGCTAATTTAAGCCCACTAAATTATTTAGGCCCAATAGCCCAAGATTAGTGGGCCCGAATTCATCGCAAGTCCAAGGTTGGTAGGCTTCGATTTATCGCCGTCAAACGGGTTGAATGGCTCTAAGCCTCGAAAGGGTTCGAATCCACGAACCTAGAGACTTACTCAAGCCCGGACTCGAAAGGGTTCAGATCCACGAACCTAGAGACTTACTCGGGCCCGGACTCGAAAGGGTATTAAGCAAGCCTAGAGATCCGAGGCACTCGGACTCGAAAGGGTTCGGATCCACGAACCTAGAGGTCCGAAACATTTGGCTTCGAACGGATTCAGACACAATCTAGAAGTCGCTCCGTTAATGAGTCCCAGAACACTTGCGGGCTCGGAGCTTTCCGGGATCTACGTACCAGAACTATGGGCGTAATGGAGTCCGAACAAAGGACCCGATCCTGAGGACGGTGAGTGGAGATAAATTCAGGTGTGGAAGGGGGCAGCGCACGTGTGGGGAAGGCACACCGCATGTGCGGGGAAGGGCACTACACGTGCGGCCAACTGGGCAGCCCAAAACTCTGTTTTTCTTCCTCTTTTTGGCCGAACTTAAAACACATTTACGGCTTTTCTATCTCACTCTAAACTCTATTTTTCTCCTCCTTCTCTCTAGAAAACCTCCCCAAACACCAAAAACTCTTTGATTCTTGTAATCCTTAGGTTTAGATCATCATCTCTCTTTCAATCTTGAAGATCTAGGGCAAGCGCTTCACTTGGTGTGGTAAAAATCAAGCTCTCTCTCTTCCTTGAAATTAGGGTTTCATCTCCTTTCCTACATCAAACTTTGAGATAGGGTTTCCTTTGAGTTATATATGTATTTATGTAAGTTTTTGGTTGATTTTGTGAGCTTCTCTTTGTATTTCGAAAATGGGCTTTTGGCTTAAGAAATTGTTGATTTTGTTTGAAAGAAAACTCATCCTAAACCTATTTAAAAGAAGATTTTTGGGAAATGTTGAGCCATAAGGGTTGAGATTGGGGTATGTAGTGGGATTTCAATGTGAAGATGAGGAAGTGTTGAGATTTTGTGAAAACCTAAGAAATTTGGTGGTTTTTCTTGAATAAAATAGAGGGTGGACTCATATGATAATATACATATGTATTTATATAAATATGCGTTTATTGATGTGTTGTGTGTGCCATGATAGACAAAGAGAATGAAAAATGTGTAATGGTATGCAAATAAAAAAAATATATAAATACATGGATTGAAGAAATTCTTGGCATGTGAAAGATTTTGGGTCATGAAAGTGACATCTATTTATTGCTATAGCTTGAAATGGATAAAATGTTGAACCAGTACAAAGTGTGGTTTTGTTGTTGCACATGGGCATTTGACGGTAAACTTTTGGCTATTGATGGAATGACATGGAAAGGGAAAAAGGGAAATTACGAACCCCTAAGGGGAGGTTAATTGTAACTATAATCAATGTAAAGAAGTATGAAATAGCATGGTTAAATTTTCGCATTGGCATTATGAATATCTTGCATAGCATGAAAATTGTTTTAAAAAAATTGATACCTTCATTAAGAATGATACGTGGTGATTGAACTTATGGAAATATTATGGGGTAAATACGTTTGTAAGTCCGGTTAGGAGGTGTAGATGAATTTGATAAGTTGGCCTGAGTGTCCGGGGTGAAAGATCGAAAACACGCGCGGAGGAGGTACCACTTCTCTTCCGGTTAGTAATCGGTAAAGTGAGGTTATTGGTAGTGCTTATTGAGTCTACTTGCAGATACCAACCTAGGGATTACCTGAGTCGTATTTACGACCCCTTATGACTTAAAATTGGAAGTTTTGAAATTGATGAGATTGCAAAATATTATTGAAAACATGGTGATTATCAAAGAAAGCATGGCATGTGATTATTTTGAAAAGGCATTGCATAGCAATTGCATTTGTGTTTAGTATTGGATACCTTGTATAAATGTATATACTTTGTTGAGGTTTCTCTACTAGGCTTTATGCTCACCCCTATGAGATTTGTTGCAGGTAAAGATGTGATGATCCTGCCAAACTGAGGGCGTGGATATGTTTTTGGTGAAGAGTAGATTGCTCTTTTATTTGTGTTGACTTTTTGGCAAAGCCAAAGGCTAATCTGTATGGGTTCGAGAGACCATTTTGTGTAGCAAGGCTATTGCCTTAGAACTTGTAAGCCCTTGAGGGCCTTATTCTTTTGATTTAGATGATTTTACATGCTATAGATTTATCTACTAGTTTGTCAATGAATGTACAATCGCATGTGAGATTATTTTTGTATAACATTTGGAACTATGTAAAGGAACATGGTGAATATATCTTTCCGGCATCCCTTGAGTCATGGTTATTACCTTATAATGAATGTGACATGATGTATTATACATGTTGCACTACAATATTTTCTTAGTTTAGTGACATTTGAAAGTGCCACAAAACTATTGGTTTAATGACATTTTTTAGTCTTGTGGCATTTTGAACAAGTGCCATTTGTATCCATGCCACGGTAGATATTAGTGCCACGGTAGATACTTGCAAGTGCCACTACACCATCATGGCTAAAAACTTTCAATGACATTTTGATGTCATGGTAGATATTATTTGTGGCACCATCAAGAGCCATTAAAAAAAGAGTTAGTGACACTTATAAGTGTCATTACACCATTAAGACTAAAACCTTTCAGTGACACTTTAATGTCATGGTAGACACTATTCGCGACGCTATCAAGTGTCATTCGTGACGATAATTTGTTGTAGAACAATTTGATCCACTCTTGCGGAGACTCGAACTGCCAACCTCCCACACCATAAACTTTATATACCACACTCTTCCCACTACACCTCTATAGCACCACAAGATTATATACGCAACATATATTATTTATATAGTACATACATCCATATTAATATAAAAGTATATGTATAAACATAATTATTTTATTGAACATAATTTATTTAAAATAAACTATTTACTAGTAAAATAAAAAAAGATCACTTTTGGCGATTAAAAATATTTTTTAGTCGCAAATTCTATACTTTTGGCTACTAATTATTTTTTAGTTGTTAAAAAACTTAACTTTTGCCGACCAAAATCGGATTTGTTCACCGAAGATGCACTTTCAGCTACCAAAATTTTGGTCGCCAAAAAATTTAATTCCCACCTTAGGATTTTAGTTCTCCCGCGCTAAAAATGATCACTTTTGGCGACTAAACTTATTTTTTAGTCGCCAATTGTAAACTTTTGACTATCAAAATTTTTTTAGTCACCAAAAAGCTTTACTTTTGGCTACTAAATTTTTTTTAGTCGGTAAAACCCATATACTCAGCAACCATACTTATTTTTAGCCGTCAATTGTAGACTTTTATCTACTAAATTTTTTTAGTCGCCAAAAAGCTTTATTTTATTGAGTTTAATTTTTTCCTGTAGTGTATATTGAGTTTTATTTATTTATTTTTAATCATTTACTGCATTTTAAAAATGTAGAAAATATATTAGTATTTTTTATTTTTTCAAAAATGCCATTATAAGCTTAGAAAGTTTTTGACTTAGTGGCATTTCTCAAAATGCTATAAAATATTTGTTTATGATACTTTTCACCTAAGTGCCATAAAAAGTAATTTGCACCTACCTAGTGTCCTAACATTTTTTAAAAAATGCCATTGCTACTAAAGTTTAGTGACATCTGTTGGTAAATGTCACGAACATAATTTTTTGTGTCATTATTTTATAAAATGTCATAAAATTGATGTGACATTTCTTTATTGAAATGCCATTAGAGCCTTATATGTTTGTAGTTCTGTGGCATTTTTCTAAAACATTTAATGTCAATTTTTATTTTTGTGACATTTTTTAAAAACATGCCACTACTGTAGTGTCACTAAAGTGTAAATTTGTTGTAGTGACATTTTTTGTTGTAGTGAAGTGACACTTTTTTTTAATTGAAATGCTACTAGAACCTTGTATGTTTGTGGCTCTATGACCTTTTTTAAAAAAACGCCACCAAAAATTCTTTTGGTGACATTTTTTAAGAACATGTCACTAGTATGGTGTCACTAAAATATATTTTTGTTGTAGTGTTGGGTTTATTTCAGGGCATTACAAGTAGTACTAATGATAGAATGACGCATAGGAATGAGGTTGTTGTAAGAAAGGGAAAAGAAGGAATGTGAAAGATGAATGTAAGGAATGGGAAGAAGGATGATGAGAGGGGCAAATATGACAGGAAAATGTAACCTCAAAAAGGATACCCAAAAAATTTAAAACCCCAATTTGATTTATCATGTAATGCAACCTCACATAGTAAACCAAATATGATATGGAAATGTAATTGTTGTTGTATTATTGCATTGATATAGGTCGTGGAGCTCTTGAAATACTTTTCTCTACCTATAAAATGATCTATCATTGAGCATTTAATTAACTTCATTTTAAGCATACACAAGGGCGTAACGTATAAAAATTTCATACATAATGACATAGTTATTTGTGATTATTTCATTTTTAGTTAAAACACCGACTATTGTAAATAATTACAAGCATGCTATTGCCACATCATTTTGGATGCACTTTATTTATAAAAATTATATATGTAAATCACTTTCCCACACAAAAAATTGATTAAGAAATTTTGAAGTTCTTAGCTATCCATATTCATGACTCTCGAAATTTGTATATAATTAAGACAATAACAATACAGTAACTAAAAGGTCTAGATATCTATGTATGATACATATTTATTTTACTTGTAAACTCTACAATAAACCAATTCAACTCTAATAACTATTTTACATGAAAAAAGAATTCTAAGTAAAAGGTTTTATTTTGTATATATATATATATTTTTTTTTTTTGATAAGTGCGTGTTCAAGTCAAAATGCTAATGTTTAAAATTATAGTCAATTTGGTTTGAAATTCATGAAATCACCAAATGTTCATAATGTGAATAGCATCAAATTCTATAACTAAATTAAGTGGCCCAGGATTGTACGAAAATGCTTACTCAATGTACTCATCCCACACAGTAACTATCACCATCAAAGATCATGTACTTGTTCTTCCTAGCTCTTGCTTCTCTACAGCCCGTCAATGAAAAAAAAAAAAAAAAACCAATGAAATGAATTTTGTGATCCCTTTTCATCCTCCATGTCTTGTCAGCAACTTGTCTTTTGCTGCTATATTGTTTTTGGGAATATAATGAATTTGTTTGGTTTGGATTTTTAGGGTTTATTTTTCAAAAAATAAAAATTGAATTTTTTTAATATTCTAAATATATATTTTTTTAATTTTTAGATACATCTAATATAAATACACTTAAAAAATATAATATTTGTGAATTTTTTTTTAGAAAATTCACTAAATATCAAAATATTAAAAAAAATACGAGAATTCAATACATTTTTTGTATTCTTGTGTATTTATTAATTTTTTAAAATATTTTTTTACAAATATTTTATTTTTAGATACATTTAAGTAGGGGTATTTGCGGTTTGGTTGCAGCTAAGAAACCTCCAATCCGCCATCCGTTCGTCGAATTGGAACATTGGAAAAAAATCAATCTGCATCCATTTGCCGGATTGACTTGAGCGAATTGGCGGATGGATACGGAAAACTTTTACAAATTTTGAACATAATACTATAACTTGTCAACATTTTTTTTTGGGATAACAATCCAACTCAATATAATTAAAAGATTATCAAGTAAATTATCAAATATCAATAATAAATACATATAAGAAAACCATGCATTATCAAAACTATTTTATTACTTTTTTTTATTCAAAAACTATTTAATTTGATTATTTAAAAAATGACAAAATTAAGCCTTATATTTTCCACACAAAAATAGCAAATATCAACACTTTTCATTTGATAAAATGATTTTCAAATTGAAAATAAATTGAAAACACAACAGAATATCTAAACTCTTTTTTAATTGAAAACACAAACAGAATAACTAAACAAGTTAAAAACACAAAGTCTTACAAATTACTAAAGGTGTCGTGGTTTGGCGATTCAGTTGTGGCCAAAGGAATCTCAAATTTGTCATCCGTCCAAAACTAGGCGGATTGGAAAAAATCAATTTGCAACCATCCGCTCATCATGACGCATTCATCTAAAATATGGCGGATTGATTTGGTTCAGTCGGTTTGGGCGGATTGGAATATTCGGTTCTCACTCCTACATTTAAGTAAGGTGCATTTAAAAAAATAAAAAATTATTTCAAATTTTAAAAATATTCACTATAAATTAAAAAAAAAAACACGAAAAATAATATAAAAAAATTCAAAAAATTGAATCCAGAAAATTGAAACTAAACAGACTGAATATTTTAGTAATTTTTTAACATTTTACAAAAAAATTTAGAAAAAAATAAAGAGGTGATGTAATAAAAAAAAAGATAAGAAAAATAATAATAAGTATGTTATTTTAATAACTTCCCAAACAATCCTTAAGAATAAAAGATTCCTCTAACTATCTCTCTCTTTCTCTCATAATGCAGTTTCACTAAAGTTCCACCTATGACATGGTTTGGAACATCATACAGTGGAAAACATGATAAATTTCATGAAGTGAACATCTGCTGTATAGAACTATGTCAACTTACTAGTTCCCTCACCTTTCAGTTTTATTGATTCACAAAGAGTGAGCTGTAGCGGATCAAAATTTTTGTAGACTTCATATCAAACATTAAAATGATATTTTATTTAAGTCTTTTAAAAATTTGGAACTTTCGATAATATATATATTTTTATTTTTTATGAGATCTTAGACAACAACTTAAGTTACTTAATTGTTAAGTCATCTCTGAAAAGGGCGAAAAAAAAAAGTGAAAGACAACATAAGTGAGATCTGAGAGGGAGAGAAAAAGCACGCACTAAATGAAACTCTTTTTGCTGTTAAAAAGCTGGAGCAAGCTCAGCATGCAAAGATTGGCAAATCAAAGTAACCCTAAAAAATTTCAAAAGAAGACATGGAAATTATGCTCTAACATTCAAATGCTGACAAGATCAGAAAGCTACATATCTACTTTATTTTATACCTTTCTCAATTTCTAAAAGGAAAAAGGTTCCTCTTCGATTCAATCTTTTGGATGGGAGGTGATATATAAATAGAAAACTTGTATTAAAAAAAAAAAATTATACATAATGAAGTGATAGAAGTGTGTCTATTCATTTCAAATCAAAAGGCCTATTAAAGTGATTTATAATTTAAAAAATGACGTTGTCACATTATTTTTGGGAGACTTTTTGTGACAATCCTATTTTGTATTAAGCTTTTAATTCATTAATTATATATGTGTTTATATGCTTAATATAAATGTGAATACTCTATGTGATTTTTGGATGCCTATATGTTGATTGTAAAACAAAAAATTTGTTACAATCTCTGCTATAATATGGAATTGGGGGTCGTAGAGGCAACATAAATCGAAATTGATTAATTTAGTTTGATCAGCATAATTTTTAGAGCCTATTGTGAAATTTGATTCAAACTGAATTAATTAAATTTAAATCAATTAAATAAGCCTTGGATTAATTAACATAAGCTTTAATTACTTAGCTTAAGCTTAGATTAGCTAATTAATCTAATTGAGCCTATATATATGTTAAGTTGAAGGTCTAAACTCATCCTTACACTAATTGTTTTTTGAATTTAGACTTTAGAGAGAGAGAGAGAGTCTCAAGTGTAGAGAGAGAAAGAGCTTAATCTTGAAAGAATTACTAGGAGACTTGAAGATTTAAGGAGAAGAGCTCAAAAATTGCTTAATACAAGTGTTAATCAAGGCCTCTAGGTAAGTTTTGAGCCTTGGTTTCTAAGACTAAGTCATTAATTAAGAGAAGTCAAGAGGAAATTGTGATTGAACTCAAGAAATTAACTAAAGATGGTGAAATTAGAGTTAATTCTTGCTTGCATGCATAATTTTGTTGTATTCCATCATTTTGAGTATGAGTTTTGTCATCCATGTTTAAATTAAGGATCATACTTTGCATGCATTCATGAATTATGAAGTTTTGAAGATTAATTCCATGTTTTGAGAGTCTTGGAAGGGAATTAAAATTGAATTGATGCATGTATAGAAGTTTTGATCTCAATTTTGGCAATTCATAACACTTTTGAGCTCATGGTTTCAAGTTGAGCTCATACATATGTATTTCTATGTAATTTCAAGAGTTTGGTTCAAACATGCATGCTTATACACTTTGGAGTTGAGTTTTGAGGAAAGAGTTTGAAAATCTTGCATAAGTGAGGATTTTAAGCTCAATTTTGCCAATTTGATGAGATTTTAAAGGAAATGGGTTTTAAGGGGTGATGTATATGTGTTTTCTAAAGTAATGTTGTGTTTTTGAATGAACCAAGCATGACCCAAAACTTTGAATTTGTGTTTGGAAGGCCAGCTTTCTGTTTTGAAACCCAGAAATTTCGTAGATGGCTCGAGCGACCAAGTGGTGGCTCGAGCCAACATTGCGAGCTCCTAGTACTTTTTCACTCTACAAAAGTTGGCTCGATTGACCAAATGGTGGCTCGAGTGAACTCAGTTTATGTCTTCAGATGGCTCTACCGACCAAAAGGTGGCTCTAGCCATTATCTTATTTCAGCATGTTTTCAAAAGCTATTTTGAGTTCATATCTTCTTTGTTCCTATCTCGTTCTGGTGAAGTCATCTTTAAGACCACCTTGCCTTTCCCATCAACAGCTGAGGTTGCATAATTTCCCATAAATAAATTCTCACCGTTTAAAATTGGTTCGAAAGTTGTGAACATCTTCTTCTCAATATAGACATGGCGAGTGGCCCCAGTGTCTACCCACCATTCCTTCAAGTTGGACCCCATCATGTTTACCTTAGAGACGACAACAGACAGATACATGTCGCTTACATCTTGAGACAGATCCTCCATTTCAACCATGTGGGCTCGGCTTTTGTTCTGTGGAGAATTCTTCTTGTAAAACTTTTTCTTTTTGCAGCAATCAACAGCCCGATGGCTATCACTTCCACAGTTGAAGCACTTTCCATTGAACCTAAAAGTAGGTTCCTGAGGCTTGCAGATCGACCTGTTGGAGACACCACCTCTAGTCTCCAACTTCAAGCTTTTGCTTGTTGGTGGTTTCTTCTTGACCCTCGAGGACAGGCCATGCTAAACTATATTTTCTTTCACTACAGAAGTACTCCCTCATTTCTTCCTATTGTTTTTCTTAATATGGAGCTTGACAACGAGCTTTTCCATTATCATCTCCTTTTGTTTGTGCTTCAAATAATTCTTGAAGTCTTTCTATGTGAGGCCCCTAACCTTTGTAAAACCTATTAAGACCTTGACTTTTGAATTATTTCAATAAACACTCTCAAATCCTTATTTGTCTTCAATTCTAGTTATAAAGTCGAACATATGCACCAACCAAAAACTTGAAAACCTTGATCGAACTCGGAGCTCGGGGATCATTTCCAAAACCCTAATAATAATTAAATTAATTTTCTAAGTATATTTCCATAAAAGAAACCTTAGGTTTCCGGTTCTCAATACAATTCGCCGTTTAATTCAAAACAAAAAAATTTTAACCGAATTTTGTTTCCAGACTTTAAATAAATTAAATACTACACTTAATTAAATGTTTAGATCCATAAATTAAGATTTTGGCCCTCATATTTTTCTTGAATCACATGTTGACCCCAAACTAGTACCATTACATATACACATATATATACTTGCACATTTCTTAAATAAATGATATTGTAAACAAAATATCTTCAAATTGTACACAAAAAATCAAAACAAATTCCCTCAAATCCACCTCACATGGGCCGACCACCACCTAGAATATATATATATATATATATATTGTACTTGTAACCAATTCGACTATGATTAATCAAAACAGCAACTCGATCATGTTTAAAAGTGTAATTAAGGCTCGAATCATCATACATCTCATTCCATCCTAACTAAATCCAAGCCTATTCAATTGAATTGGAACTAAAGACATTTTGGACTTTTTACCATTCTTTTTTTTCTATAAATACACCAATTATGTCTACACTTTTGAGCACATATACACACACGCACTACATATTTTAGCTGAGGGAGAGAAAAAGAGAGGAAGAGAGCTTTGGTGGTGAGGGAAAAGGAAAAGAGAAAAAATTGTGCAGACACTTCACTAGGCAATCAAGTAAGCCACATTACCATCTCTCATTCTATTTTCTTTTTCAAATAAATATTATTAGAGATTTAAAATCATATTTTCAGATGTGTTGTAATGGTGTTTATGTGTTCAAAGTTGATGAATTGAGTTTTGATCATTCTTCTATTCATATTTCCTCTCAATAGATGCAAAACTACATTTTTCTTCCCGTATCTCACATTATTTCCAAAAGCATACCATCATTTTAAAAATATGAGTTATTAATACATTATTTAGTATGTTTTCATCAAAAAATAAGTGAAAAATTTCTCTTAGTTGGCCTCTTTTCACACCAATTTTCTTATTTTGAGTATTACACATGAAAAACCTGTTTTACAGCCAACTTTCAAAAATTCTAGAAACATGTAACAAAATCATCGAGACCTTGGTTTTATGTAAAAAACTTCCTTAAGGAGTTAACTTTCAAGGAAAATTGGTTTCATTGAAAAAGAGTGAGCAGTTTGAAAGAAAATCCAATTTTCGTAACAATCGACAAATCTGGATAGCGCTAGAGTGTTTCTTAAATAACTAAAAATATAGAAAATCTATTCCATTTTCGAAAATGTTCTAAAAACTAGATGAAATTATCTATGAACCATAGGAAGGCCATGCTCGAGAAAATTCTAAAATGGTCTTTTTGATTTAATCATTAAATGGTACTGAATTTGGAGGTTTAGTTTTGCATTGGTGTTTTATACTCTTGTCTTCATGAATATGCTTATTAGTATATGATCATATCTTGGTATGATATTACATGTGTTATGGTTATGTTCCTTATCTTCTTCATTTGATGATGCTCATGCTTATGCGAATATTACTATCTTGTTAAGTTGTTCTAACTTTGATTTAAGACATCTAACTTAACAGTAACCTTAATTGGGGTGATATTAGGTTTTCGATCACTTGAGTAATGAAAAGATGATAATGTATTATATATGGATTGATGGATGTGCTCTCTAATTAAAGGTTAAGTCTTGCGCAAGCAGTTATCGTGTAAACCCTAGAATGGAACGGACGTATTCAGACTCTTTGCGATGGTTTGAATTGGTGAGATAAGGTTGGGTCCAGATGGGACATTCAGGAAGATAAAACTTTTTTGGAAGGATAAGGTTGGATTCAGGAAGATAAAACCTTTTTCTTTTCGTCGTCCCTTTTGAGGCCCACCAATGGGAGTGCATGGTATGTAACCGTTGCAGGCATTTGTGGTAAGGTCTGTAAAGCACCAAAAGAAAGAGTTCCGAATAGTCCGGTGTCTAATTCTTGCGGTTGGAAGGATGAAATCTCTTTGAGGAATTTCTAGATTACTAAGTGTGTGTCAATAAAATAAACAAGTGTGAGTATGATTACTTTTAAAAAATGAAAAAAATAAAAAATAAATAAAAATACTAATTCCAGATCCCTTCCTCCCCTACTGGCCCTAGTGGATGTTTGGCACAAACTTTATTTATCCATCGCTTCAATGATAAAATATTGTAGCTATAGGGGTGAGCAACAGATATATCGATCCGTCAAAACCGACCGAATCGAACCAATCCGTCGCATTTTGGATGGATCTGTAATGACAAGCGGACGGTTGCGGATTGATTTTCTCCAGTCCGCCTATTTGGCGGATGGATGGCGAATTTGAGGTTCATTTGGCCGCAACCGAACCGCCAAACCGCGAGCACCATTAGTAATTTATAAGATTTTGTAATTTTAATTTGTTTAAATATTTTGTTTGTGTTTTTAATTGAAAAAGAGTTTAAATATTCTGTTAAAAAAAAGTTTTCAACTTGAATATATTTTTTGAATTTAAAAAAATAAACGTATTATTTATCTATATTTTTTTGGTTTTTAAATCTAACTCTAAAAGTAATAAATAGAAAATATGATATATGCTGGTTGGTTTTTGTTTTCAAAAACATATATAAATGTAACAATACAGAGACATACAATCTCTACTATTACTCTGTTCATGGTTTTAGTGGTTTGAATTATTTTTATATTTTAAGAACCACAGATTGTAATATTTTATGTAGATGGGGCATGCTGTAATTATAATATATGGATGAGGCATGCAATGATTGTGATATTCTAAAGTTTCAAACTTTCTTTCTTTGGATGAGGCATGCGGTAATTGTAATACATTTTTAAGTCATTGACTGTAATACTTTATTATTATTATTATTATTATTATTATTATTATTATTATTATTGAAAATTTATAAAATTTCAAACCGCCAAACCGATTCGCATCCATCCGCCAAACAGCCAATCCGCTCAATCCACATCCGCCGGATTGGCGGATGGATGCAGATTGATTTTTTTCAATCTGTCAATCTAACGGACAGATGGCAGATTGAAAGTTCCGTGACCGCAACCGACTCGCGCCCACCCCTAGCAGCTAACACATTTAAAATCCTCTTGTAAGATTTAGAAGATCCATATACACATACATAGGGAGTTGGGACAGGCACTGCTGTAACGGCTTATAAGCTTATTTTAAGGTCCGTTTTAATAATTTGGACTGTTCACATTTTAAAATATATTAAGTAGATTATATTTATAAAAAATTAAATTAATCAGATATCGTTATCATTTTCATCTATTCATATTTGTTTTTATTTTAATATTTTAAATCACAATGTCATTTATTTTTAAAGATACAAATGTGAGCGGATGAAAATATTAACAATATCTGATTAACTTAATTTTTTACAGATATACTCTACTAAATATATTTTAAAATATAAACAATTTATATTATCAAAACAAACTCTAAAATAAACTTATAGAACCGCAGAATAATACCTATTGTGTACCCAGCACAACAGACACCCAAGCCCTTCATATAGAGGTGAAGCGAAAGCATTTCAAGCCTGACAATCTATATGGAGGACTAGGAAAGACAAGATTTATCTAGCATGGAGTATGTATTTGGTATGGAAGGCACCGGATCATCAAATTGAAGAACACGTATATATATATATATACACGTGTCTCATCACTAAAATAAGAGTCTTTTAGTTGTTTCAAAATATCAAAATATTTATAATTTTAATATACTTCTTACGAAAATATTAAAAAAAATAAAAAAGTTAAAAAATAATAATTTTAAACTCATAAAAGTATAAGTGATTTATTCATTCAATTGTGCAAATGAGTATTTTTCTAAATTTACAATTATTTTTTCTATTTCTCATTTTTTTTGATATTTTTCCTATTTTTTACATATTCCAAAATATTTTTACATATTTCAATATATCTTAATATACTTTGTACATACTTTTTCAACACTAACGGTATTCTAAGAGTTGTTTTTAACATTTGGACAAACTTTACTTTACCCTCTTTTAGTTTGATCCATGTACAGATCACTTTCCTATTATTTGAAAATGACCACATGACTCCCAAGTGATTAAAAAACAAAAACGCACATTAACTTTGTTAACAGAACAAGTGATTTGACATTTATACCTTATTCCTCTTCCCATCTTCAAAATTAAACCTATATATATATATATATATATATATTATTTCTCTTCCTTCTTCTTTACAAGGTTGCCAAACCCAACCATGCAGCTCATTCCCACCCTCAATCACAACTTTCCCAACTGTTAATGTCATGACCACATTCTGCTCCTAATAGAATGATGTCGTGATGACTAGTAATCCGAGATTACCGAAGGCCAACTTACAAAGATTCACACAAACAGAGTATACATATGGGACATACATGTGCAGAAATAATAAATTTAAATCTCATTAGTCCATAAGAGTTGTGCATAAATTAAATGAAATAACATATATATTAACACGGTTTTACAACTTGAATACAAAGTAAAATAAACTTAATATTACATCTTGATCAAAAGGCTTCTCAAGCCCAAACATACAAGGCAAATGATCTACAAATCTAAGAAGTATAATCTTCAAGATGCTACAAAACATAAACCAAAACAACCTTCCAAATAAGG
This sequence comes from Camellia sinensis, assembly GCF_004153795.1. Lineage (NCBI taxonomy): Eukaryota > Viridiplantae > Streptophyta > Magnoliopsida > Ericales > Theaceae > Camellia > Camellia sinensis. The sequence goes on along the minus strand of NW_021026763.1, from coordinate 823,468 downwards.
CTTAGGAGACATCGCCTTCTTGACCATCACCTACATATATACAAGGGAGAGGGATAATCTGAAAACTCAGTGAATGATATAAGCAATAAAGGTTTAAATGAATAATATCCAAGATTTTTTCAAACAATACATATCATAGCTTGTAACAAAATCAAAGGATGAACCGAGTTCATCAATCAAAGGCTTTCAAAACTTCAAGGGATATTCACTAATATCTACGTAATACAAAGAATGACATTCATTGACAAAACAAAGGAATAACCAACCCAAAATCGATTAGACAAGCCCACCCGTTGGTAGCAAAGGAGATATCTCAAACAAATGTACTACTTGCATTAAAGTCCCCTAGCACTAAGGACCTTTCAAAAATGTCATCAAAACAAACATAATACTTGATACAAAAACTAAGGGATAATCATTCTTGCTTGATCAAATACGTTTCTAAAACAAAGTAAAGCTTTTATCAAAACATTATAACATCACTTTATTAAAAATACCACTTACAATAGCTCTTCGGTCAAGGGGATTAAGGCAAAGATCCAAGACCTACAAGTACATGGCAAAATCCATTGAATGCATTTCAAGAAGACAAGAAGAGATGCTCAAAGATGGTTATGCAATGCACTCTCAAAACAAACTTCAAATGAGTAACATAGATCTCAGCATTTCTTTCCAAAACCAAGTCAAAACAAAGCAAAACATGTGCTGGGAGTTAAATCAATGTGTTTTCTTCTTGGAAAAGCATGCTGGGTACAAACCAGGTCTAGGAATGGATGCATAGAGATGAACTGGGCCGAAATGGGAGGTCTTGGGCTGAGGTTCCACACCTCTTGGCCGAGGTGTGGTCTACCTGGCCGAGATGTTACAAAGTGTCGGCAAAGGTGTATTTTGGTCAACCTAGGTGTGCATGCAAAGTAGACTAAGGTGCAAGTAATCATGCAAGGTAGGCCAAGGTGAGATGCAATGCTTGGCCTAAGTATGAGGTTTGGACAAGATTGGGTCTCGGTGACCACATTTATGGAAATGAAGTCTGGAAATCTGGGTATCCTCTTGAAGAACATGAATACTAAAATCATAATTTCTTATTTGAAATCTGAGATATCATAATAGCAACTTGTAAACATGGACCTGTGTACCCATACTTGAAGATTTCATGAAAACAAACACAAGAACATAGAACTTGATACAAATTTTTGGATCAAAATATGATTTTTCTTCAAGAACACAAGAATATCACTTTCTTTTTAAAACAAAACTTTAAATCAATGCATGCCTCATGAATCATGCTAGATCATGCAATGTGATCAAATTAATATAAAGAACAACAAAAGTAGATCAAGAAGCTAATCTCAAAACACAAATCCAATGGTTCAAACTCTAATAATCAAGCTTGGTCTAGCTTCTTCTAAGGACTTCTTCTTCTTCTTCCTAGTGCTTCTCTCTCTTCAAGACAAAGATATGGCAAAGATATGGGTTCTCAACAACTAATCTGACTTAAACCCACTACTGGGACATGTGACATCATCTGATCAATCTCCTTAAAAATGTGCCAGAATGAAAAGACAAGAGTAGGTCAAAGTGTATATAACAAGTAAGGTGGCATGGGCACTCTGACAAGGCAAGGATCCTAGATCAAAACATAGGCTTCAGACAAGTGAAGGATAAGTGAGGCCTTCCTGATCTCGACTAGGAGGGATAACACTTGGCCTAAGTGTGACACACCTCGGCCTAGGTTGTACAAGTCAAAGAACAAGATTACTAGGTGTTGGCTAAGGTGCACAACAAGGCTGCAAGGTTCAAGGATCAAAGATCTTGGATGCCTAGGTGATGCACATCTCGGCCTAGATGATACACATCTCAGCCTACGTAATGCACACATCGGCCTAGATGATGCACATCTCAGCCAAGATGTAAGGGTGAAGGTGGAGGTCAACCAAGATGGTTCCAAGATGATCCTAGGTGTTGACGCTCAACGGCTTAGGCGTAAGAGGTTCAAAGGTGTGATCTCGGTGTGAGGTAACAAAGGTAATTGGCCTAGGTTCAACACACAAGGTAAGGAACAAAGCATGGATCAAAGCATGGATCTTATACTAAGACAAAACATAACAGCATAGAACAAGACATGCTCCCATACTTAGACAAATTTTCATAGTTCACAACATGCAAGCTTAACAAACCAAAATCATGTAAATTCTCAAAAATATGACTAAGGAAAAATGAGGGTTGTTATAGTCTACCCCCTTAAAGAAGTTTGGTCCCCAAACTTAAGTTACCTTTCCCTGAAAACAACTTCGAATATAGGGTTTTCATCTCCTCTTCCATTTCCCATGTAGCATTTTTGCCATAATGCTCTTTCCATTCAATTTTCACCATTGGTATCGACTTATTCCTCAGCTGTGTCACTTGCCTATCAATAATCTGTATCGGCTTCTCCTCATAACCTAAATCTTCATTAACCACAATCCCGAAATGATCAATCACATGCACTAGATCTCAAATATACTTCCTCAACATCGAAACATGAAACACATTGTGGATTTGACTTAATTTCGATGGCAAAGCAAGTCAGTAGGCCACGAGGTTAACTCTATCAAGAATTTCAAACGACCCAATGTAATGAGGCGCTAACTTACCTTTCTTCCCAAACTTTGAAACTCCTTTCATTGGTGAAACTTTTAAGAATACATAATCCCCAACTTCGAACTCTAGCTATCTTCTTCTTTGGTCAATATAACTCTTTTGTTGACTCTGAACGGTTTTGATTCTTTGTTGAATGAGCTTAATCTTCTCAGTTGTCACTTGAACTATCTCGAGACCAATCAATGCTTTATCTTCTACTTCAGTCCAACAAATTGGTGACCTACACTTTCTCCCATACAAAGCTTCATACGGCGTCGGCGTCATGGTAATGGTAGTTTGGAAACTATTGTTGTAAGCAAATTCTACTAATGGAAAATATAATTCCCAACTTCCCTTAAAGTCCAATATACATAACTTGAGCATATCTTCAAGTGTCTAAATCGTTCTTTCTGTTTGCCCATCGACTTGAGGATGAAACGTCGTGCTAAATCTTAACTCGTTTCCCAAAGCTCTTTGTAACTCTGCTAAAATCTAGAAACAAATTTTGGATCTCGGTCTGAAACAATAGACATCAACACCCTATGAAGTCTAACAATCTCATTCATATACAACGAAGCAAGTCTGTCGGCATGAAATGTAGTCTTAACAAGCAAAAAGAGTGCTAACTTAGTTAATCTATCAACTATAACCCAAATCAAATCCATACCTTTTTGTGTCCCGGAAAACCCACAACAAAATCTATAGAGATGTGTTCCCATTTCCACTCGAGAATTGACAAAGGTTGAAGAAGTCTGGCTGGCCTCTTTCACCTGTTGACAATACAAACATTGTGATACAAACTCAACTATTTCTCTCTTCATATTCGGTCACCAATAAGTTTGCTTCACATCTTGGTACATCTTGGTATTTCCTGATGAATGGCAAATCTGAAACTATGAGCTTCCTACAAAATTCTCTTTTTTAACTCTGGGATGTTGGCCACGCACAATCTTCCTTCAAACTTGGTACTTGATTATCAATGGTATATCCCGGTCTCGACTTTGTGATAATCTCATCAACTACCTTCTTGAAAAATTCATCATTCATCTATCTTGTCTTTACTTCCTCAACAATAGTTGGCTCTACTGAAATCATTGCTAAAATTTAATCATCTCGGTGAAGTACAACATCAATATCTAAGTCTTGGAAAGCCTAAGTATGCTCTTTTGCTCGGTTAGTCAACATGCCAAATTCCCAATAGATTTTCTACTCAACGAGTCAGCTACTGAGTTAGCTTTACCTGGGTGATACTGAATCTGTATGTCGTAGTCTTTCAATAATTCAAGCCATCTTCTTTGTCTCATATTCAATTCTTTCTGAGTGGAAAAAAACTTCAAACTCTTGTAATCTGTGAAAACTTGACAAGAAGCTCCGTACAAGTAATGACGCCAAATTTTCAAAGCAAATAGCACAGCTGCTAATTCTAAATCATGGGTAGGATAATTCTTTTCATGAGGTTTGATAATTCTTTTCATGAGGTTTCAATTGATGAGATGCATATGCTATGACCTTATCCCCTTGAATCAATACACAACCTAAAGCCCTATATGAAGTATCACTATAAATTTGAAATTTCTCATTACCTAATGGTAGTACGAGAATTGGTGTTGTGACTAACCTTATCTTTAGCTCCTGGAAAGCTGATTCTTTGTCCTCGATCCATTCATATGCCATTCCTTTCTAAGTCAACTGTGTCAATGGTACCGCAATCTTTGAGAAGTCCTTCACAAACTTTCTGTAGTAACCTGCCAAACACAGAAAACTATGAACCTCGGGTACATTAGTTGGTCTCGACTAACTCACAATGGCTTCAATTTTTCTAAGATCAACAGAAATACCCTCTTCATTAATCACATGACCCAGAAAATGAAATGCTGGAAAGCCAAAACTCACACTTGCTAAGCTTAGCATACAATTTTTTATCTCTCAAAATTTGTAAGGAAACTCTCAAATGATTCTCATGCTCATCTCTACTCTTGGAATAGATCAAGATATCATCAATGAAAACAACCACAAACTCATCTAAGTATGACTTAAAGACTCTGTTCATCAAATCCATAAATGCAACAGGAGCATTGGTTACTCCAAAAGGTATTACCAAAAATTCGTAGTGGCTATACATTGTCTGAAAAGCGGTTTTCTCAACATCCTCGGCCTTAACCTTGAGCTGATAGTAGCCCAACCTGAGATCAATTTTAGAAAAGACTCGTGCTCCCTGTAACTGATCAAACAAATCATCAATCATCGGCAATGGATATTTATTCTTAATGGTTACCTTATTCAATCCTTGTTAATCAATACAAAGGCGAAGTGTGCTATCTTTTTTTCTTAACAAATAAAACTAGCACTCCCTAAGGTAAAGTGCTCAGCCTAATAAAACCCTTATCCAGCAACTCTTGTAACTGAACTTTTAGCTCCTTAAGCTCAGTTGGGGCCATCCTTGTAACGACCCCAAAAATGCGTATAGAAAGTTAGCCTTATTTAATTAGGGGTTAATGTGTTTTCTATTGGAATTGAAGAACGATCCGTTGAGTTATGCCTTTGAAACTAGGATTTGTGACCTTTACCATAGAATCTGGAACTTTTTCCCTCCGCTCGAGTGGAGCAGTAGGCGCTCGAGCGTACTTTTGGGGTTTCCAGCAAATTGTGCAGACGGCCTGAGATTCTGGGAGTTGTGATTTTCCACTCGAGCGGGGGAGTTGACGCTCGAGCGGACGTCTTTGTTGGTCTTTGTGCTCGAGCGCAAGGTTGGGTGCTCGAGCGGGTCTCCAAGTTGAGTTGTACTTCTGAGGCACAGGGGTTCATTTTTGGATATTTTTATTAGTGTTTTGGAACTTTCTATTTTATTTTGGAGTATTGGTTGAGGCGGTAATATGATGGTAAAGTAAGATTGGATCAAAAACTTTAATTTGAATAATTCGTTTACAACCAACCGTCACTCTTTTGCCCTTTTCTTGTTCCACACTTGGAATTTGGATGTGAGGTTAGAACCATTGGAAAGATTAATTTTGGGGCTTCAATTTGGGCACAAGAACGACCTAAAACGGAGTCCGGATGGGGGAGTTATACCTGTTTGAAGTTTTGAAATCTGTGCTGGGAGCAGGTCCGCTCGAGCAGGAATTGGGACGCTCGAGCGGGAATAGCAGGTTTTTCGGGACAGCAGCTTTAAAAACGGGATTTTGGATCATTTCTCACATTTTTCTTCTTCCCTCTTCCTTCCTCTTTGCCTAAGTCCGAAACCCTAGCCCCAAATCCTTGAATTCCTTTACTTTGCTCATGATCCACCATGGTTTTTGGCATCAAGGATAGAGAACAAGGGAGGATCGATGTTTTTACCCGATTAGAACTTGGATTTGTGAAGGCTTCTTCTCAAGCTCACTTCTTTGCTTGATTATTGAGGTAAGGGTTTGAATACTCTTCAATACTTATATTGATAGATAGATTTATGGTGTTTTCATTATATAAACGTACAAATTTCCATTTTGAGCATGTAGTGTATGGTATGAGAATTGGGGGTTTTAGGGTTTGTGATGTTGGGAGTTAAATTGGTGGGTTTAAATGATGGATTGGGAATCCTAGATGTAGAATCATTGGGAAAATTGGAATTTCAAGTGATGATTTAAGAAGTTTGATTTTTTTGTTAAAAATCCTCATTTTCTTGGAAACCCTAGGTTGATTAATGATGACAACCAATAAATTGGCTCAAGTTGAAAGTAGAGTAATGAAATTAAAGTAGTGAAGTATATGTGTTCAAGTTGAATTGGAGTTTGGAAATGTTGGAACTTATGTTTAGAATTTGCGAATGAATCTTGTTATAAATGTTGAAATTCATGCTATCATGTAAAGGAAAATTAGAGAAATAATCTATTAAGGATATAGATGATATGAACTTGGTTTTAGAATGTTGAAATAGGATTCAAAGATTTATTGTGAATTATGTGAAGTTACAAATGGTGTTAATGAACTAAATGATGTTGTACTATGATGAATTTTGTTTGAATTACGTGACTTGTGTAGGATTAGCTACAAGGACGGACCACGCACCTGAACACTGTGAGTAGTAGTACGCTTTACCACCGCTAATGCTTGCCACTAGTATTCTGTTAATTCCGTTATTTATATATGTAAATGATTCAAGGAAGATAAATGTTATATGTATGTAAATGATTCAAGGAAGATAAATGTTATATGTATATAAATGATTCAAGGAAGATAAATGTTATGTGTTTGTATAAATGATTCAAGGAAAGTACATAAGTAAGAGAAAGAATGAAACAACCCTCCTATGATTCTGGAATTCTATAAGACTCTGAATTAAGTTTGCTATGATAATGTTTGGGCTAAATGCCAACAAGTTTAATGCCAATATATGTAAGAGCTAAAGGCCAACAAGTCTAAATAATCAAGAAATGCTCTAGTTATGATATGTTACGTTTGAATTAATGAATTCATGATATCCTTAGCACATGGCCCTTACCCGGGGGTAAAAATACCGTGGTTTAAATAATTAAGTTACACTTGTATGTACGTTACAAGTTCAAGTATATGACAAGTATGAGCATGTTACAAGTTCACGTATGCTATAAATTTAAGTATGTTACAAGTTTAAGTACGATACAAGCTTAAGTATGTTACAAGCTATGTTACAAGTTTACGTATATACAAGTTTCAAGTGTATTTCAAGGGCCCTGTGCCACAAGTTTCAAGTGCATTTTCAAGGGCTTTAATGCCAACATGTTTACAAGGGCTTTATGCCATTTACAAGGGCTTCATGCCATTTTCAAGGGCTTTAATGCCAACATGTTTACAAGGGCTTTATGCCATTTACAAGGGCTTTAATGCCAATATATTTACAAGGGCTTCATGCCATTTTCAAGGGCTTCATGCCATTTCCAAGGGCTTTAATGCCAACATGTTTACAAGGGCTTCATGCCATTTTCAAGGGCTTCATGCCATTTTCAAGGGCTTTAATGCCAATATGTTTACAAGGGATTCATGCCATTTTCAAGGGCTTTATGCCACAAGTTACAAGGGCCTCGTGCCACACGTTTCAAGGGCCTTAGTGCCATTTACAAGGGCTTTATGCCATAAGTTACAAGGGCCTCGTGCCACACATTTCAAGGGCCTCGTGCCACCATGTTTCAAAGGCTTTATAGTCATTATGTTTATGTTGCAGGATTGGGCCTAAGGCCGTTATGTACTTTGCACAGATTCAGACTAACTATGTGAACTCTGCACCTTTTTATTCATTGATATGAATTATGTTTCAAGTTAAGCATTGGTTTATGTATGTATTACTACTTACTGAGCCAGCTCACCCTCTGTTATGTCTGTTTCTGTAGGTTACCAATCAGGCGGTCAGTCCTAGCCAAGACGCCGCTTCCTTTTGTCAACCTTCATATGTTCAGGCACTGTTTAAGTCATTTAATTTCTTAAGTTGTCAAGATATTGGTTTGCTTGTGAGTGTCCATCTAAGGTGGTTGTATATACCTTTCATGTTTGTCTTTGTATACGCCCGACTGTAGGGCTAGAACTGTAAATGTGCATGTACATACTCTGGGATATAGTTTGGAACTTTATTTATCCGATATAATGCATGTGATGAATGAGATCCTGGCATGTAGGAGTAGCTCAATGGAGTTTAATTGTTCATTATTATTTATCTATTTGTTTTTAATGCTTCCGTTCAGACCCCATATGATATATATATATAACAGGTTAAGTGTCCGTTACTGAAGTAGTCATGCCCAAACTTCTAGGGGCGAGTTGTGGGTTTGACAATCCTATAGGGTGTTTTGGAAATAGGCTATGTTCCTAGTATAACATCAACAGTAAATTCTATCTCCCTATTAACCAAATGGCCAGGTAAATCATTCGAAAAAACATTGGGGAATTCATTAACAACTAGGATATCATGCAATTCAATAGTTCCATTCAGATTACTTAGTACACTACACAAGCTTTCATGGATAAAATCAGGTAAGGTGGGGATATCACTCCTTTACCCTGAAATATAAGCTCGGCGGATTCATTTTCTTAAATTCTTTTATCGAAGTTAACGTGTCGTCCCCATATAAAGCTGACTGTGAAGACACTTGCAGTATTAGAGGAGGTGGAAGTGGAGATGGAATTGTGTTTTGGCCGTTTGTCTGCTCGGCCTGAGTCGAGGTGGGACCAGTGTTCTGTTGTCTTGCTTGCCTCAACTTCTTGGTCAAACCTTCTACCATCCTTTCTACTTTGTCCAACCTGTCCTTCGAATGATCTCGTCTAATTGGAAGTCCTCTCCTTCTTATGATGCTAAGAATATGCAAAATGTGTCTTTAAAACAAGATGAACAAATAGGCAAGTAGGCAAGTAGCAAATAAACATGCCGAAATAATGTACACCTCGTCAAATAGCAAGCAATATGATGCAACCCTAACTTCATTCTAAGGGAAATCCTATGTTCTTTAAGGCCAAGAGTGTGTGAATAACCGTACTATAAGGAACTTGTGCTTTGATACCTATCTGTCACAACCCCATTCCGCCCCAAATAGAATGATGTCGTGATAACCAGTAATTCAAGATTACCGAAGGCCAACTTACAAAGATTCACACAAATAAAGTATAGGCATACATGTGTGGAAACAATAAATTTAAATCTAATTAATCCATAAGAGCTGTCCATAGATTAAAGGAAATGACGCACATATTAACATGGTTTTACAACTTGAATACAAAGTAAAATAAACTTAATATTATATTTTGATCAAAAGGCTTCTCAAGCCCAAACATACAAGGAAAATGATCTACAAAGCTAAGAAACATAATCTTCAAGATGCTACAAAACATAAACCAAAACAATCTTCCAAATAAGGCTTAGGTGACATCGCCTTCTTAACCATCACCTACATAATATAAGGGAGATAGGTGACTTGTAAACTCAGTGAATGATATAAGTAATAAAGGTTTGAATGAATGATATTCGAGATTTTATCAAAACAATACATATCATAGCTTATAACAAAATCAAAGGATGAATCGAGTTCATCAATCAAAGGCTTTCAAAGCTTTAAGGGATGTTTACTAACATCTACATAATATAAAGAATGACATTCATTGACAAAACAAAGGAATAATCGACCTGGAATCGATTAGACAAGCCCATCCGTCGATGGCAAAGGAGATATCTCAAACAAATGTACTAGTTGCATTAAATCCCCCAGCACTAAGGACCTTTCAAGAATGTTATCAAAATAAACATAATACTTGATACAAAAACTAAGAGATATCATTCATGCTTGATCAAATACTTTTCCAAAACAAAGCAAAGCTTTTATCAAAATATTATAACATAACTTTATTAAAAATACCACTCACAATAGCTCTTCAGTCGAAGGGATTTAGGCAAAGATCCAAGACCTACAAGTACATGTTAAAATCCATTGAATGCATTCCAAGAAGACAAGAAGAGATGCTCAAAGATGGTTATGCAATGCACTCTTAAAACAAGCTTCACATGAGTAACATAGATCTCGGCGTTTCTTTCCAAAACCAAGTCAAAACAAAGCAAAACATATGTTGGTAGCTAAATCAATGTTTTTCTTCTTGGAAAAGCATGCTGGGTACAAACCAGGTCTAGGAGTGGATGCACATAGATGAACTAGGCCGAAATGGCCTAGCTGGGTGAACTTAGGAGGTCTATGCTGAGGTTCCACACCTCTTGGTTGAGGTGTGGTCTACCTGGCCGAGATGTTACAAAGTGTCGGCAAAGGTATACTGTGGTCAGCCTAGGTGTGTATGCAAGGTAGACTAAGGTGCAAGTGATCACGCAAGGTAGGCCAAGGTGAGATGCAATGCTTGGCCTAGGTGTAAGTCTGGACAAGAGTGGGTCTCGATGACCACAATTAGGGAAATGAAGTTTGGAAATCTGGGTATCCACTTGAAGAACATGAAGAAAATGAGCAAGAAGAACATGAAGAACATGAATGCTAAAATCATAATTTCTTATTCAAAATCTAAGATTTCATAATAGGAGTTCGAAAACATGGACCTGGGTGCCCATACTTGATGATTTCGTGGAAACAAACACAAGAACATAGAACTTGATATAAACTTTTGGATCAAAACATGATTTTTCTTCAAGAACACAAGACTTTTTAAAACGAAATTTTAAATCAATGCATGTCTCATGAATCATACTCGATCATGCATTGTGATTAGATTAATGTAGAGAACAACAAAAGTAGATCAAGAATCTTACCTCAAAACACAAATCAAATGGTTCAAACTCTAATAATCAAGCTTGGAAAATCTAGCTTCCTCCAATAACTTCTTCTTCTTCTTCTTCTTCTTCCTAGAGCTTCTCTCTCTTCAGGACAAAGATATTGCAAAGATACGGGTTCTCAACTACTAATCTAACTTAAACCGACTACTAGCACACGTGGCATCATCTGATCAATCTCCTCAAAAAGGTACCAGAATAAAAAGACAAGAGTAGGTCAAAGTGCATATAACAAGTAAGATGGCATGGGCACTCTGACAAGGCAAAGATCTTGGATCAAAACATAGGCTTGGGACAAGTGAGGGATAAGTGAGGTCTTCTTGATCTCGGCTATGAGGGGTAACACCTGGCCTAAGTGTGACACATCTCGGCTTGGGCTATACAAGTCAAGGAACAAGATTGCTAGGTGTTAACTAAGGTGCACAAAAAGGCTACAAGGCTCAAGGATCAAAGGTCTCGGATGCCTAGGTGATGCACATCTCAGCCTAGATAATACACATCTCAGCATAGGTGATGCACACCTTAGCCTAGATGATGCACATCTCAGCCAAGATGCAAGGGTGAGGTAGAGGTCAACCAAGATGGTTCCAAGATGATCCTAGGTGTTGACGCTCAACGGCCTAGGTGTAAGAGGTTCAAAGGTGTGATCTCGGTGTGAGGTAGCAAAGGTAATTGGCCTAGGTTCAATACACAAAATAATGAACAAAGTATGGATCTTATACTTAAACAAAACATAACAGCACAAAATAAGACATGCTCCCATACTTAGACAAATTTTCAAAGTTCACAACATGCAAGCTTAACAAACCAAAATCATGTAAATTCTCAAAAATATGACCAAGGCAAAATGAGGGTTATTATAGTTAACAAATTAGAGCCTCTATTCTCGCAAAGCTGCCAACTCTCACCCCCACGCAACCCATTCTCACTCAGTGACCACTACCCAATCATGGCTTCTCAATGATCTAATCATAATTTGATAGCATTATATATATACATGTACGAGCACAAAATAAACTTCCGGCAAACCGTTCAGGAATAGCAGACGGCAAACACGATGTCCTAGGCACACCAATGCAAATGCAATGCAAAGAAACACATAAGTGTAAACAAAACAACATATCATGATGTTCGAGTCAAGTTCTCTAAATCCCTAGCAGAGTCGCCAGAAACTGTAGACCGCCCGAAACTCCACTCCGCGAGCGAGGGCGCGAATTGTAGTTCTTAGCCACTATAGTTCGGACTCCTGTCACGGTTCTGAATCTAATCTCACAAAGTGCAATGTAAGACTGATAAATCACCAAAGAGTCCAAATCCGGCAAATCGTTTTGGAAAATCGATTTTAATCAAGAAGTGCCAAACATGGACTGCTTTGCCAGATTACAGAGTCGCCACCTAAATATTTTATTTTGGAAAATTTAGGAAACCCTGACTCGTGCCTAAGGCCATGTGTCTGTCATCACCAAAGTTGCCTCAGCTCGGGAACTTGGGTACGAGAGCAAAAGGTCCTGAAATGAGCACCCCCGCTAGCCTGATCAATGGATCGGCCTCTACTAACATGATATGTTGTTTTTGGAAACACATGCGTTCTTATTCTGGTTTATTAGCTAACCTTACTACGTGATGCGCACAGCATACAAGTATAGACTAAATCACTAAAGTTGGAACAAAACATCTCATGTTTGTTTGTTTGAAAACGGTTTGAAAATATTACTCGCAAGTAGGCTAAGTCGTGGATTTGCCACCCTCAAGTGGGCTTATAAAAACATGGTGATTTGCTACTCCAAGTGGGCTTAAAACGCATATTTGATGAATTGTCCCAATTCAGGCAATCAAGCCTTCATCTATAGGCATTCATGCAGTTGAACACTTAAGCAGTTAGCCTCATGGCAAGCATGCTATCATGGCAGTCACTTACACACATGCAAGGATGCTAAAGCGTAAACACTCATAGTGTACTCCGAGCCAAAACAGAAGCTAGTTAGTAATCATGCATGATCCTAGTTACGTTAAGATGCCTAATGCAACACATGCAAAAATGCAGCTAAATAGGCTCGGCTATCTAAGATGGCATGTGAATGTAACTAGATAACATGTATTCAAATTGGTATTGAAATACAATGCAGTTTGTATAATGCAGTTTGTATGATGCGTCGAGCCCGGTGCATGCAATACGAATGAATGATGCAAACATGCAAAGCATAAGGTATACTAATTGAAATATGTCCTAAACTAACCATCAAAAGCGGTTAAGTAAAAGAGAGAAAGAAATGGGGGTTGGAAAACATGCATCACACACAGGCACACTTATTACAACAATTGTGCCCTCTCGACGGAGGGTCTGAATAATAAGCTAACTAGCTAATCTAAGCTAATTAATCTAATTATTACAAAACAAAGCTAATTAACTAATAAGTTAACTAATTACAAACACAAATGAATAGCCAAGTGCATTAACTGCTTAAGTACAAAACCAAATAGCTAACTAGCTAAGCAAAGCATTTAAAAGGAGCCTCGGGGCGAGAAGTGCATGCATGCTCGATCGCCTCGCTCGGAAATCCATCGTTATGCCCCAACATGCCTTTGTTTGCATTTGTTTTCAGAATACTGCACAAACCTCTAGATAGCTTCTACTCCATCATGGAGACCTCTAGGAAGGATGCCAACCACTTAATGGTGGTGTAGACCACCTGTAAACCACTTGAATTTGCTGCAGACCGAAAAAAGTGGTTAGCCAGCCACTTTTACTGGTCTGTCGACCAGAAAATCCTGCCCAACTCCAGTTTGTTGCAACAGAGAACAAGAAGGGGCACGGCAGTGTATTTGCAAGGTATATGTGCATAACCACCCTCCCTATTATTTCTTAAGCTCAAGGGAGTGCGGTTCTCGACTCTCGAGCCACCAATCGAGCATCGCAATGCACGATGACCGAGAAGCCAAGTTTGCACAAGTCAACGTGAATAAATGCACAAATAACACTTAAGGGCCTTAACCTCTATCATGCATGATCAAGAGGATCAGCGACCGAGAAATGATGCACATTTCATCTCTTCAAGTATAAAACGTCTCTCATTTCTCGTGTTTGGATTAACACCCTATCCAAACACAATGCAATGCAACATGATCAACTCATCAATGCTAATGGCATGCAAACAAAATGCAATGCATGCACATGCAAACAACATGCAAACACAATGCAATACAACAACATGCTATTCTACCAATGCTAGGATGGCATGCCCAAGATTCTATCATGCAAACAATGCATGCATGGCAAGCTTAGAAGCTAAGGCATCAAAGCTAGTAAAGGGCACCTCACAAGGGGCATACAAAACAATGCTCAATACCAAAACTTAAGCACAAAAGGGCCAAGAACACATACCCATGTGATGGCTCATCAACTAGGCATAAGAGCATAACTCTCAAACATGATCAAGAAGTGACAAACATGGAAGTGTGGCAACATTATATGCACTGAAATATCATGTGAAATGATGTCATGGCATGCAAACATCTCAAGTATGTCATACTATGGTGCTCAAAACTCAAGGCTAGCAAGGCCAATTGCACTACAGCTATGCAAGACATGAAGCACATGGCCAAGACAACTCAAAACAGTCCTAAAGCATGTCAAATCAAGGCTAAAACATGCATAGAGTATAGCCAAAACAAGATAGCATGAAGGGCATGAAGCATGGAGTATGTAAGGCCAATAAGGAGGATGCTCTGAAATAACATGGTAAGTGATGCAAAATCATGCACATGTCACAAATGAAGCATGATATGGTGCCCAAAGCTTGAAACTAGCATATGCACTTGCACTATAGCTATGCAAAACATGAGCCATATGGAAAATATAATCCAAAACAGTCCTAGATCATGCTAAATCAAGGTTAAAACATGCACGAAGTATAGCCAAAACAAGCTAGTATGAAGGCATGAAGCATAGAATATGCAAGGCCAAAAGGGAGGATTACACTACACCTACCAACACTAAGCATGGGATGGCTTTGCCAACAAAAATCAGAGTTATATCATGGCAAAATAACCCCAAAAACACACTGAAATGATAGCTCGCAAGCTTAGGCATGAAGGCATACACAATGGCTCATGTTTAAGACATAAAGTACCAACCTTTCAAAGCATTGAAAGAGTGACAAATGCAAGTGTATGACCACACTACATGTACTGAAATCACATTTCAAATGATGCCAAATCATGAAAATAGTCCAAGTAGTGCATGCTAATGGACTCAATACGCAAAGCTAGTGAGCAAGATTGAACCATGGCTATACAAAACAATGCATGCGTGGCCAAAACAACACAAATCAGAGTTTAAGCAAGCTAAAACATGGACAAAAGCTTCTTAGAGTTGAGCCTAAAGCATGCTAGAATGATGATCAAAAGCATGATACATATTAGGCTAGTAAATGAAAATGCACTACAAGTGCATGGAGCATGCATGGGGCCATCAAACCAACCCAAAAAAGATCTAAGGCATGTTAAAACAAAACCAAAAACCTACTGAGATGGACTCAAAACATGCTAGAAAGACATGCTACTTCATGAAGCACACAAAGCTAGTTTGTATGAATTATACTACAAGTGTATAAACCATGCAAGGGGTGACAAAACCAAGTCAAAAAAGTGGTATGCCATCTCAAAATAACTCTAAAAACAAGTTAAGAATGAGCCAACACAAGCTTAACAAACATGCTCAAACATGAGGCATACAAGGCAAGTAACCAAAAACACAAGGAGAGGGGATGACCCTCTCCTATTTAAGACCTCAAAACATAAGTTTTACCATTGAAAATTCACTGGATTTCAGTGGTTAAAAGGCCAAGAGAAAGTGATCTCAAGGGCCTAAAGTGATGGTGTAAAACAAAGCCAAACAAAGCACACAAGGGGGTAGACCACTCCCAACACAAAAGAGACCTTAAACAAACATTACAAGCATGCAAAATCAGAACTTTTTACAGTAGAAAGTTAGGCCTAAAACAACATGCAAGTAGGGCCAAAAGCTTAATCAAGAACAAGGGATTAAGAGGTTAGAAGCTCACCCTTGTAGAACCACTTTAGAGCAACAACTCCAGCAACTATTTTGGATCAAAACTAGTCCAAAAACTCCAAAACCAACCTCAAGGTACCTCAGCAACAAAAAGGTGGTGTTTGAGTGTGTGTTTGTGTGCAATAGTATGATGAAAATGCACTTTCAAGCACAAAAATAAGACAAAGAGAGAGATATAGAGATATATGTGTATCTATAGCTCAAGCCAACTTTTCTGAACTGGAGAAGGGTAGGGATGGCCTCCCTCTTATAGAAAATCAAGCAAGAAGCTTGTTGAACACACTTGAGACTCTAAGCCATCCCTTCATACATGTGTATGGAGGATGACTTCTGTGCCTTCCAATTGTCATAGCTGGCAAGAAAAGATCTCCAAAAAGGTGTTGGAAAGCTGCCGACCACTTGGAGTGGTCAGCTAGCTACTTACACTGGTCAGCCGACCAGTGAAAGTGGTCAGCCAGGGAGGCAAGTGGTCGACCATGGTGAAAAGGTGGTCTGCACATTGAAAGCAAGGCAATGGTGTGGTGGCCGACCACTATTGGTGATCCAAAGACCAAGAAAACCAGTTGGCCGATCAGAAAACTAGCTGACAGACAGGAAAGGTGGTCTCCAAAGGGAAGAACTGGTCTCCAACCCTCATTCCACCCTCCAAGCAAGGAAAACAAGGTTTGTGTCAAAAACAAACCAAAAAGGATACAAGACAAGAGTCCGGGAGGCAAGGCGCACAACCAGAAGCCTCGAAAACTAGTCTACCAGTACCAAAAACGGTCTACGAGGGAAAAGTGGTCTACGAGACCACAGTGTCCCTCTAGGCAAGGTCAACAAGGCATGGTTCAAAAACCAAACCAAAAGGAGAACGTTAAGCAGTCCCGAGACAAGGCGCGCGGCCGAAGGCTCCGGAAATCGGAAACTAGTCTCCAAGAGCGAAAAGTGGTCTACGACCACAAAAAGTGGTCTACGACCACGAAAGGGTGGTCTACTAGACCTCTCTCTCCCTCCAGGGAAGGGAAACAAGGCTTGGTCCACAAACCGAGCCAAAACACAAAAAGTTCAGAGGCCCGGAGACAAGGCACTTAGCCGAAAACTCCGGAAACTCGAAACGAGCACAACATGCACAATCACCGACCGCTCAATCGATGATGTCTAAGTTTTAAGGTCGGTCAAAAATGGGGTGTCTACAGCGTGCTCGTGGATTGGTGCGGATCAAATGACTTTTCATTCTCTATTCGGATATATGCATATAGCATTATTCATTTTTGGAAGGATGTGAATTAATTTGGTTGTTTGCCTTTACTATTTTGAGGTTTTTTTGGAATTATTTTTCAGTAATTCTTTATTAATTTAGACTTAAATTTTTGGATAAATTACAAAATATCTTCTGAAATTTGCTTAAAATACAGATTACCCATTGTGATTTGAAAAATTATAAACATTCATTTGTTAAATTTCTTTATTTAACAGAATTAACTAAAAAAATAAAATTCATAATTACTCTCCTATACAATAATAAAATTACCTAAATTATTAATTGAAATATATTTTTAACATCATTAAAAATTATTAATTGACTTGATAATTTATTAATAAAATGAACGATTTGTTATAAAATTAGAAATCTCAGGAGGTGGAATGTAATTTCTAAAATCACATGGGACGATTCGTATTTTAATCAAACCTTAAGGAGTGTATTTATAATTTACCCTTAATTTAAATTCAAATGGCTAGAACACAACATTCATATGCACCGCGCGTACCCATTTACTATTACTATTAAAATTATAATTATGTTATGAATGATGCGGTGTAAACATTACATAAAAATTCTCAAAAACTGTTTTTGCAAATGGCCACTGCTCGACCAACACAGAATTTACTCTTGAGATGCACAACCTCAGATCCAAAATAATGGAAAATTGCCCCTTGCCTAAATGGCACTGCATGGCAACAGAAAGTTGCCCCTTGTTTGAATAGCACCACAACGCACTGTAATCAGTCCTCAAAGTGACGATCACAACCGAACTCTCAGATACAGAGAAGACAAAGATGATCAGAACCATTACATGGACACAATCGATTCGGAAGTGTTTATGGCTGGACTTCAGAATAAACTTACCTACGTATCCCAAACATGGGAATCAAGCCTGACGTAGTTCTAGGTTAAGGTACACTCGGGTATTAACCTCTCCTTTTACGCTCTAACTTTTGCCAAGGCCGCCCTTCTAGGTTTTCAACCTTGCGAGCTATGTTCTTCTTTTCTTTTCAATTCTTTTCATCTTTTCATTTCTTTTCTTCTTTTTTCATCTTTTCTTTTCATTTTCTTCTTTTCTTTTTTCAATCTTTGCATTTTTTCTTTTTTTGTTCTTTTTTCTTCTTTTTCTTGCTCTAACTTTTACCTAGGTTGCCCTTCCGGGTTTTCAGCCCAGCGAGCCTCTCAAGGGTAAAAGTGTAGCTTGTCCATGTCGAATGGTTTTGAGATCTCGAAGCCATCTGAATCTAGGAGAATGGCTGTCATTCGCTGATGATGTACGAGTCCATCCAACCGGGTTTGAATTGCCCCTAGTGTTGTGGATAGGAACTCGGTTGTCCTTCAGAAATACTTTCTTCTTTCCTTCCTTCTGGGATTTGGCATTCTTGCCGATCTTCGTTAACTTGAGAAATGTCTCGATTTTTTACTCTTTAAGCACATCTGACATTTTTGGCCCCTAGTTCAAGGGCTACTTCTGATTTAGCTTCACAAGCTTCTGTTGATGACACCTGATCTTCTTGATCTAACTTTCTTGCCTCTGGTTCGTGGGCTGCTTCAAATCTGGCCACACAGGCCTCACATCATGATTGACATTTGAACATTCTGAATCCAAGTTCAAGGTTTGAAAGCAAGAGATCGAGTCTCGAGGCTGAGTGCAATCCCATGCTGCACAATCTCAAGAGCGATTCCACACAGGTCTTCGCAGGACCGCGCAAAACATTTTTTGAAATCTTTTAAGAAAACGACTAGTCACTTGTGCTGAAGACAATGTAGAACCAATTTGGATCAAGCCTGGATCCTTCTCAGTACTCATATTAACACGCATGATCTCATTCATTAAGGGCTCAACACGCCTCTCTTTCTCTCATTTGATCAAATTTTTGCAAATCCCGAGAAATTCCTTCCTCTTGGTTTTCATCACAATGTTCAAAAAAGTTTTGAAAAACTTAGGTCAATACAATGATTTCAAGGCACAGAAAAGTAGGTGAAAAGCACTGTCGTTTCATTCAAATTTGTTGGCACAACTAGCTCAAGGAAAAAACAAACTCAAAAGTGCAAAAATCACTGCTGTTTCATTTGGATCTTCTGGCGTAACTGGCTCCACGGCAGAAACGGACTCAAAAGAGAGAGTGCAAAAGACAAACACAAAAACGAGAAAGGGATATCTAAGGTAACACCCCCGAAATCACATGACTCTTAACAAAACAAGACTGACTCGATACAACAAGAGAGACTCAACTGACTCAGCACAAAAGAGACTGACTCAATACAAGACTGACCCAATACCCAAGTCAGAAAGTACAAAACTAGCATTTACACAATGCTCAAAACAGTGTAGGCCATCCGCCACATCCGGAGTAAACTGAGCGGCGCCCACAGGTGGTTCATCCCCCGATCACATACTCGTACTATCCCCCAAGTTCATTGATCTAGTGACGATAGACTTTGCTGAGCTTGGTGCGATGATGACCTCGTTGTCAATCAAATCTTTGTACATTGTGGCGAAGACGAAAGCAATTATCAGTGACATGACCGGTTTGTTGATCGTAGGCACAGTACTGGGCAGCATCATGACCGGGTGAAAGACGACCAGGGAGAGGTCGAGGCTCGAGGGGTTTGAGATGGCCTTTTTCAACAAGGATTTGAAGAGCCTTAGACAAAGGCATATAGAGGGCATGGAAGACCCTGCGACCTCGGGATTGATACTTCGAGGTTTGTGGATTTTTGCTGGATGCACTTGCAAAGGGGTCAGCAGGTGCTGACTTGGTTTGCTGATCTCTTCCGAGTGCAAGATTAGAGCTGAAAGGATCGTTTCTGGTACGACGGCCCTTCTCCCAGTTTTCTCCTTGTTTCGAACTGCTCTCATTCTGAGTGGCGAAAGTGTCATCTATAGTTTTTGCAATAACTGCGAGCACTTGCTGTTTGTTCAGTCCTTCGGCTTTCAAAGCCTCAACAGCCTATAGAAGGTGTTCATGGGGATCAATGCCTGCCCATACCTTGTTCTTTCCACTCGCCTCAGCTTGGTCAAAGGATTGGGTCGTTATATTAGAGCGGAGCCTTGTTGTTGTCGACATGTCATTGCCCAAACTTGGGATGGCTTCACGTTGGCCAATTTCAATTACAATTCGCCCTAAAAGTGGGGAGTCTTCTGGCGTAAAATTTCTGGCATGTGATGCGGTCGATGATGGAGCCAATATTCCAAAGGCTAGATCTGCCACAGTTCTCTGAAGATCTTCAATCATTCTCATCAGCTCAAAAGTAGTGGGCTCATCGGTTTGAGATGATTGGGGTTCCGAGACTGGATGTGTGGTAGGTGCCCTAGATGGGCGTTGCAGTTCAGCATCGGTCTCACCTTGCATGGCGGTTCCCTGGTTTATTACTGCTATCGTGGTCTCAACTTCTTCCGAACTCTGTGCCATCACGGTCTACTGAGCTTGAACAAAGGTGATGTGACTCGTGACTGACAGATCAAATGAACCAGTGAGCCCTGACTGGCCTTTCTTTGCCTTGCCTCAGTGAAGGAACACTGGTTGCCCTTGAATTGAATCTCTAACCTGACAAAGTCTATCAACACAAGTCCGGTGTACTCGGGGGATATTGAAGCCTTCTGAAGCTATGGTTCCAAGACTACCCCTTGCAAAAGAGAAAACAGGCAGTATCTCAACCCATTTTCACCAGAACATATTTGAGCATAGCTGAATGACTATACTTTTTACTGAATTCTACCCAAAATTCTGTCTGTAAACTGATACCCTCAGGCCGATACTCAAACTTGCAAACTGATACATGCATTCCTGTAGAGGCACACTGTAAAAGCACATAGCAAGCGAGAGCCAAAACACCCCTATGGAGGGGTAGGATTTTCCTGTCCTATCTTGTTAGGAGCTAGGGTTTCACTACGCATACAGTGGTTTCAAACAACCTACAATCGGGTAAGCAACATGTCCTAGCTTGGAATGGTCACTACGGATTCCGATATGCACTAGGTCGAATAGTCAAAAAGGGTGCCCCGGTAACAACTGGGGTTTGTGTTCCCATCATGGCAGAGCCCGTAACCGGTCTGCCTTATGGCACGCAGCCTCTAGCAAACCGCTCAGGAATAGCAGACGGCAAACACGGTGTCCTAGGCACACCAATGCAAATGCAATGCAAAGAAACACATAAGTGTAAACAAAACAACATATCATGAGTTCGAGTCAAGTTTTCTAAATCCCCAGCAGAGTCGCTAGAAACTATAGACTGCCCGGAACTCTGCTCTCTACGCGCGAGGGCGCGAATCGTTTTGTTCTTAGCTACTACAGTTCAGACTCATGTCACGATTCTGAATCTAATCTCGCAAAGTGCAATGCAAGACTGATAAATCACCAAAGAATCCAAATCCGACAAATCATTTTGGAAAATCAATTTTAATAAAGAAGTGCCAAACATGGACTGCTTTGCCAGATACAGAGTCGCCACCTAAATGTTTTGTTTTGGGGAAATTTAAGAAACCCTGATTCGTGCCTAAGCCACGTGTCCGTCATCACCAAAGTTTTCTCGGCTCGAGAACTTGGGTACGAGAGGGGAAGGTCATGCAATAAGCACCCCCGCTCGCCCGATCAAAAGATCGGCCTTTACTAAGCATGATATGTTGTTTTTGAAAACACATGTGTTTTTATTCCAGTTATTAACCTAGAATTACTGTGTGATGCACGCAGCATACAAGTATAGACTAGATCGCCTAAGTTAGAACAAAAAACATTGCATGTTCGTTTGTGAAAATGATTTGAAGTTTGCTACTCGCAAGTAGGCTAAGTCGTAGATTTTGCCACCCTTAAGTGGGCTTAAAACTCGCATTTTGATGAATTGTTCCAATTCAAGCAATCCAATCTTCATCCACAGGCATTCATGCAGTTATCTCGGTTAAGTAGTTAGCCTCATAGCAAGCATGCTAACATGGCAACATACACATCTCATGCAGGGATGCTAAAGCATAAACACTCACAGTGTACTCCGATCCAAAACAAAGAGCCAGTTAGAAATCATGCATGATCCTAGTTCATATTAAGATGGCTAATGCAACACATGCAAAAATGCAACTAAGTAGGCTCGGCTATCTAACCATGTCATATGATTGCAACACTTGATAACATGCTGTTGAACACATATTCAAATAAGTGTTGAAATTCAATGCAGTTTGTATGATGCGCTGAGCCCGGTGCATGCAAGACAGATGAATGATGCACTCATGCATAGCATAAGGATGTTTATTGAAACATGCCCTAAAACTAACCATCGTAAGCGGTTAAGTAAAAGGGAGAAAGAAATGGGGGTTGAAAGACATGCATCACACACACGCACGCTTATTACAACATTGTGCCCTCTCGACGGAGGGTCCGAATAAGTAGCTAACTAGCTAATCTAAGCCAATTAAACTAATTATTACATCACAAAACTAATTAACTAACAAGCTAACTAATTAAGTACAAAACGAAGCTAATTAACTAACAAGTTATTATAACACAAATGAATAATTAAGCGCATTAACTACTCAAGTACAAAACCAATACATTAGCTAGCTTAACAAAGCAGTAAGTAAAGCAAATTAGAAAGGGCCTTGGAGCGAGAACCGCATGCATGCTCAGTCGCCTCGTTCGAAAATCCTTCGCGATGCCCCAACTTGCCTCTGTTTTCAATTGTTCTCAGAACATTGCACCAGGCTCCAGATAGCTTCTAACTCACCTTGGGGACCCTCTGGAGGGCTGCCGACCAGTTATTGGTGTTGCCAACCACCTGCCGACCACCTATGTTTGCTGCAGACTAGAAAAAGTGGTCGGCCAGCCACTTTTACTGATCGGCCGACCAGTTTTTGCTGCACTTCTCCAGTTTGCTGCAACATAGAACAAGAAGGGGCATGGCAGTGTATTGGCAAGATATGTGTGCACAACCACCCTCCCTATCATTTCATGAGCTCAAGGGAGTGCGGTTCTCGACCATCGGGCCACCAATCACGCATCTCGATGCATGATGGCCAAAGAGGCAAGATTGCACATTTCAATGTAAAATGAATGCACACATAACACGTAAATGCATTAACCTCTATCATGCACAATCAAGAGGGTCGGCGACCGAGAAATGAGGCACGTTTCATCACTTCAAGTATGAAACGTTCCCCATTTCTGGTGCTCGGATTAACACCCAATCCAAACAAATGCAATGCAACTCCAGCATGCAAACATGTAATGCAACTTAAGCATGCTAAACACAATGCAAACAACAAGCATGCTAAACACAATGTAATGCAATGTAACATGAGCAACCTATCAATGCTAATGGCATGCATACACAATGCAATGCAACATAAGCATGCAAACAACATGAAAACAAACATGCTTAATGGACTTAAACTGAATATGGACGGACCTCAATCATGCCCAAAACAGTGGCCATAACACCAAAACTAAGGCACCAAAAGGCAAGACATGCATGCACATGCATTGGCTCAAGAATTAAGGCATTAAGGTACAACTCTCAAGAGCACTTAAAGAGTGAAAAAGATGGAAGTGTGACAACACTATAAGCTCTCAAATAAGGTATGAAATGATACCAAATTACTCAAACAATACAAGCATAGCATGCTAGGGTCCTTAAAGCATTAAAGCTAGCAAAAAGGACTACACAAGAGACATGCAATACACGGCACAAATGAATGAACCAAACATGGATAAAGCTCAAATAGGTCAAAAAAAAGACCAAGACATGCTGAGATGGCGGCTCAAATGTCTAGGCATGAATGCATGCACACTAGGCCACAAACAAGGCAACAATGCATGACCCTTAGAGGCACTCAAAAAGTGAAAGAAATGGAAACATGGCAATACTATATGCTCTGAAATAACATGTTAAGTGATGCCAAATCATGCACATGTCACAAATGAAGTATGCTGTGGTGCCCAAAGCTTGAAACTAGCATATGCACTTGCACTATAGCTATGCAAAACATGAACCATAGGGCAAATATAATCCAAAACAGTCCTAGATCATGCTAAATCAAGGTTAAAACATGCACGGAGTATAGCCAAAACAAGCTAGCATGAAAGCATGAAACATGGAATATGCAAGGCCAAAAAGAAGGATTACATTGCACCTACCAAGACCAAGCATGGAATGGCTTCGCCAACAAAAATCAGAGTTATATCATGGCTAAATAATCCCAAAAACACACTGAAATGATAACTCTCAAGCTTAGGCATGAAGGCATACACAATGGCTCATGTTTAAGGCATAAAGTACCAACCCTTCAAAGCATTGAAAGAGTGACAAATGCAAGTGTATGACCACACTACATGTATTGAAATCACATTTCAAATGATGCCAAATCATGAAAATAGTCCAAGTAGTGCATGCTAATGGACTCAATACGCAAAGCTAGTGAGCAAGATTGAACCATGGCTATACAAAACAATGCATGCATGGCCAAAACAACACAAATCAGAGCATAAGCATGCTAAAACATGGACAAAAGCTTCTTAGAGTTGAGCCTAAAGCATGCTAGAATGATGATCGAAAGCATGATACGCATTAGGCTAGTAAATAGAAATGCACTACAAGTGCATGGAGCATGCATGGGGCCATCAAACCAACCCAAAAAAGATCTAAGGCATGTTAAAACAACACCAAAAACCTACTGAGATGGACTCAAAACATGCTAGAAAGACATGCTATTTCATGAAGCACACAAAGCTAGTTTGTATGAATTACACTACAAGTGTATAAACCATGCAAGGGGTGACAAAACCAAGTCAAAAAAGTGGTATGCCATCTCAAAATAACTCTAAAAACAAGTTAAGAATGAGCCAACACAAGCTTAACAAGCATGCTCAAACATGAGGCATACAAGGCAAAGAACCAAAAACACAAGGAGTGGGGATGACCCTCTCTTATTTAAGACCTCAAAACATAAGTTTTACCATTGAAAATCCACTGGATTTTAGTGGTTAAAAGGCCAAGAGAAAGTGATCTCAAGGGCCTAAAGTGATGGTGTAAAACAAAGCCAAACAAGGCACAAAAGGGGGTAGACCACCCTCAACACAAAAGAGACCTTAAACAAACATTACAAGCATGCAAAATTAGAACTTTTTTCAGTAAAAAGTTAGGCCTAAAACAACATGCAAGTAGGGCCAAAAGCTTAATCAAGAACAAGGGATTAAGAGGTTAGAAGCTCAACCTTGTAGAACCACTTTAGAGCAACAACTCCAGCAGCTATTTTGGATCAAAACCAGTCCAAAAACTCCAAAACCAACCTCAAGATACCTTAGCAACAAAAGCGTGGTGTTTGATTGTGTGTTTGTGTGCAATAGTATGATGAAAATGCACTTTCAAGCACAAAAATGAGACAAAGAGAGAGATATAGAGATATATGTGTATCTATAGCTCAAGCCAACTTTTCTGAACTGGAGAAGGGAGGGAGGGAGGGCCTCCCCCTTATAGAAAATCAAGCAAGAAGCTTGTTGAACACACTTAAGGCCCTATGCCATCCCTCCATACACGTGTATGGAGGATGACTTCTGTGCCTTCCAACTGTCACAGCTGGCAAGAAAAGATCTCCAAAAAGGTGCTGGAAAGCTGCCGACCACTTAAAGTGGTCGGCCAGCTACTTGTAGTGGTTTTCCAGGAAAGAAAGTGGTCGGTAGGTGGGAGGACATGGTCTACACAATGAAAGCAAGGTAATGGTGTGGTGGCCGACCACCTTTGATGGTCCAAATGCCAAGAAAACCAGTTAGCCGACCAAAAAACTGGCTGGCAGGCAGGAAAAGTGGTCTCCAAGGGGAAGAACTGGTCTCCCACCCTTATTCCAATCTCCAAGCAGGGAAAACAAGGTTTGTACCAAAAACAAACCAAAAAGGATGCAAGACGAGAGTCTGGAAGGCAAGACGCGCAGCCGGAAGCCCTGAAAACTGGTCTACGAGCACCAAAAATGGTCTACGAGGGAAAAGTAGTCTACGATTATAAAAAGTGGTCTACGAGACCATAGTGTCCCTCTAGGCAAGGTCAACAAGGGATGGTTCGAAAACCAAGCCAAACGGAGAACGTTAAGAAGTCTCGAGACAAGGCGCGCAACCGAAGACTCCGAAAATCAAAAACTAGTCTCCAAGCAGGAAAAGTGGTCTACAACCACAAAAAGGTGGTCTACAGACCTCCTTCTCCTTCCAGGGAAGGTAAACAAGGCTTGGTTCACAAACCAAGCCAAATCACAAAGAGTTCAAAGGCCCGGAGGCTAGGCACTCGGCCGAAAACTCCGGAAACTCGAAACGAGTACAACAAGCACAATCACCGAGCACTTAATCGATGACGTCCGAGTCTTAACGTCGATCAAAAATGGGATATCTACACACTATCAAAACCGTCATGCACTGGCCCAAAAATTTGAATCGTCCCGCCTTTATGCCTTCTTCATATATATAGCCAATGCATATACAACCAATCTCTCTACTATTCATCTTCTTTCATTGCGCCAACCCTAAAACTAGAGTTCCATCACTCCATATTCCTATATTTGAGCCCAAATCAATGCGTTTTCGTTGCGGCTCTCGATTCGCCGCCACCATTCCTGCATTTCCACTGGTTGGAATTTGATTTCGCACGCAAAAAGGTAAGCTTTCCATACCCTTTCAGTATCTTGCCATTGACATTCATATTGTTCTTCATGTCTCTGGCCTTTTCTTGAAGTTATTCTACTATCCACATCCGCAGACAACACTAGAGCACTTTTATCCATTAAAACCCGTATAAAACCATGCTAGGAAGTGAATTGGGATTTCAAAAGCCCCATAAGACTTTGTACTCTAGGATGAACACCAAACAATTTGGGATGAACTGACCAAAAATCGTACATTTGATCCAAAATCTGCTAGAACTGAGTGAAAAAAACGTTTGCAGAACCTTTAGTGAATTTACCCGAACTAAAATTGTTACTCGTTGCCATGACCGAACTAACATCTTGTTTGCTTAAGCGGCCGACTTAACACTACTCGCTTACGAGCCTGAACCAAAACCTTGTTAGGACTCCAAACTGAGCTAATAACATTGTCTATGCGCTGGACCAAGCTAAGACCATGCCCCCCAATCCAACCAAGCTAAAAACCTTGCTCGTTATTCCTACTGAGCTAAGTCCTTGCACACTTCCAAGGCTGAGCTAAGACCTTGCTCAGACCTTGAACTGGACTTTGAACCAAGTTCCAAAGCTCAACATACCTAGCTCATTGATCGAGCTAAGAACACTATTGCACGTTCTCTAACCAAGCAACCTACTTACTGCTCCATTACTTTATAACTGATTTACACTGTCATTTTAGCTTGGTCAACACTTGAGCATAACACCATTCATTTTCAACCTTGCAAACTTCACTAGGATTGGCCAGGCACACCTTCACAGTTAGCCCTTGGTGACGCCATTTGGCTGAGTAAGCACAAACCAACTTGCGACTGAGCTAAGAAGCTGAGCAAACCCATAAGTTATTTAGAAATCGTTCCCATGGGCAAGTACCACTTCATGGTGAGCTCACTTGGTGTTATAGCCGAATTTTGCAAAGACTACAGCATTCCAGACAATGTGCACTTAGAATTGGCCAAACAGGACACACTACATTGGGACCAAGTAGGGTTTTGCCCCTTCACCGTGATATCCATAGAGGAAGGTGAACTACGTTTCCCGGTCCAGCCCCTAGTGTGCGAATTCCTTAGGCAGATCAGGCTATGCCCAACATAACTCTCCACAAACACCTACCACATATTAAATGGCATAGCTAAGCTAAACCGCCACTTAAGCCTCAATTTAGGCCTAGCCAAGCTATTCCACAAATACATCCTTGGCCAGACAGATGATGGCTGGTGTTATTATCTGAAAGTAAAAAGAGGTTGCGAGAAGATTGTCAAAAGAACACCGGAGAAATACTTGTATGACGACAACTTCTTGTGGGTTTTTAGCAACTATGAAGACACTAAGGCCCTAGTACCGAGCTGGTATATAAACTGTAAAAAAGGATCAGCCGATATAACTTGCACGGTCTTCTTTCCTTATACACATAATTTATGTTGATTGCACCGAACTAACACTTATTTTTTCCTTAATAGATTTGAACGCGCTCAAGGAGACGTACGCCTATGCAAACTAGGATGCTCTCCATGTTGTGCTGAGATATAAATAGAGAGATTAGACCAACCTACTCAACTTGGAGCTGACCTACTGGTATAGCAACAAACGAAAAAGCAAGGTCACGGACTTCCTCCTAAAGCCACCACCTGAACTTGATCCTACCTTGGTAGAAATCAACCTTATTCCACTAACCGAAGAAGAAGACATGGCTAAGAGTAGGACACTTCTAGCCTTGATCACTGAGCAAACTTCCTCAATGCCTTAGGGTGTTGAAACCGAGCATAAGCCCACCGAGTAAAGGATGGGGGCTATCGTTGCACTGCTAACAACCCAGGCTTCATCATCTCGGCCAAGAAAAAGGTCCTGAACTGCCCCTACCGAGTAGCATTTGGTGGACGAAGAAGAATCCGAGCAGCGAACCATTGAGCAATTCAATTTAGAAACACCTTCGGGAGGAAGTCGGACCAAGCAGGCTAACCCATCCACCCCCCTCCCGGTGTGGGCATTGGCCTTGACCTAGAAGGGTCAAGCTATGACCACATCTGATTCAGTATACGCTGACAAGGACCATTATTTGGCCTTCAATCTGGCTAAGAACTCTGCCTTCCTGCAGACATGGAGAGGCATGAGCAGTTGACCGAGTTGAAGGCTATCAGGTCAGCCACCAAATCGCTAGTTCTAGTGAGCGATAAGTCTTTAACCGCTCTCTTTTCTTCTCAACTTGCTCGATCCTTCTGAAGTCAAATGTGTTTTGTAGGCTGTCTAAAAAAATCAAGTGGCACATCAATGCGTGCTAGACTTGAGAAAGGCCAGCAAAGTGGCCATTGTTGACAATGTTGCCAAGGATGTTGAGCTGAAAGAACTAAGGGCACAACTAGCCGAGGTAAGCACCGAGCAAGACCAGTTGATCGAGAAAGTTCGCATAGGTGAGGAAGACAAGCAGAATGCCTTGGTTGAAAAGAAGAACAGATACTTGCGTAAGCTAAAGGAGATCAAAGATGCCAAAGATGCTGAGATCAAGGCATTAGAGAAAACGATGGAGGATGCTAAAGACTGAGGTTATGCGGAGGGCGAGCAAGCCTATGTCAAACAATGCGAGGCCATCAAGGATATCTTCTTCAAGTGCGACCGAAAGGTGGCAGCACAGCAAAGCTCGGTTAGCCCACTGATTTGAGTCTTCCTAAATCCACCTCCACATTTCATTCCAAGTTTTATGGCGACGTATGCTAGCGTCGTGCAACAAAAACTGCTTGAGGTGGAGGAGGATAGCTCGGCGCTTAATGCTGTACCAGTATTGCCAGTTTTCGCCCCAGCACAGCAGCCAGATGTTTCAGCTCGGCAAGAGACTACCATCCAAGTTCAACCAAGCACCACCACTGAAGATAATATTACCGATCTAACTGTTGAAGATGGTGCTAATGTTATGCTGACTCAAGGTGAAATCGGTGCCTCAACCGACCTAAATAATCTTGTGATATGACCGAAATACGCCTCAATCTAACCCCATGCAACTCATTCCCACCTAATCACAACTTTTCCAATCGTTAACAAATTAGAGCCTCGGTTCTCTCATAGCTGCCTACTCTCACCCCACGCAGCCTATTCCCACTCAGTCACCACTACCCAATCATGGCTTCTCAATCATCCAATTTGATAGCAGTATACATATATATATATATATATATATATTACTTTTTAGGGTCTCAGTTAAACACTCAATTTAACTAATTTATACTAAAAGCGAGCAATATATATATAATTACAATCTGTTCAACACCCATTTTAACTCCATGATTATATATATAATTATTATTATTATAATTAAAGTAGAATTACTTTTTATAACATTAGAGAGAGAAAGGGATTGGAGGGA
Organism: Camellia sinensis; assembly: GCF_004153795.1. Classification (NCBI taxonomy): domain Eukaryota; kingdom Viridiplantae; phylum Streptophyta; class Magnoliopsida; order Ericales; family Theaceae; genus Camellia; species Camellia sinensis. The sequence continues at coordinate 793,265 of NW_021026763.1, read as the reverse complement.
CTAAAGGCAATATATTTTTATGGAAGCAGGCCAAAGGCAACAGATTAAAGGTAAGGTTGCTACTTAATGATATGAGCTCGTTTCATATAGGTTGAAAAATATGAGCAACAACCCAGGGTTCCTCTGTTATTTAATGTGAGCTCATTTTACAACCCAATAGGGCCATGTTTGATTCACAATACTAATAGTGATGTATTAATAATCCTATTAAATTAGTGTGGTATTAGTTATCCCACCCCTACCCCATTACTAAAAATCCTACAAATTTGTTGGATTAATTATCCATTGGATTAATAATCCTAAACTAAAATGTCAAAACAAACATAGAATGATTGGGCCCACGGATTAATAATCCCAATCCTATACTTTAATCCTTCCAATCAAACATGCCATAGAGGTATTTATAGGGGCTTAACGGTTATTGTTATGTTTTCCTACAAATATAGGAGGTGTTGATGACTATGGAAGAAAGGGAGTATAGAGAGAAAAAAAAATGGCATTTTTATATAAATTTGAAGTTATACAAAGGTTATTTTAATCTTAAGAATGAATTTATTCTCTATATAGGCAAATGGGTCTCACATTTCGTTATGGTAGACAAAATTATTAACGGTGCATCTTAGTTCACAAACAATATGAAAATTATGTGATTATTTCAAAATATTAGGGAGGCTATGAAGCATGGGTACTTAGAAAAATATGTCGTACCACGTACTAGGTACTTACCAGCGTATGGTACCTTGTATGGTATTTCTACATATGTACCGGGTACACGAAACATGTACCCAAATTTTTTCTTCTTAATTTTTAGCGTACCCAAACGTACCTAGTATATACCCAAGCCTTACCGTACCTCAGTTGAAATAATATTTTCTTCTATTATAGGAATACAACTCTTTTCACTAGACTTCTTTTTTATTTTTAGTTTTATACTTAGCATGATTTTAAAATTAAATTATGGTTTGTAAGTTATTTAATATATTGATATTTAATTTGGTTTTATACCTTTACTTTTGGCATTAAATGTTAATTATAGGTTGGATCTTAATAAATTAAACCATTTAATTAATTTTTACATTATTATAAATTAAAAATAAATATTTTTTATAAACATACCAAGTCGTACTCATATGTTACTTTTTTTGAATTTTACCATATCGATATATCCATATCATATCAATACCAATATTTGTACTTGTACCCATATTTTATAATAAAAAGGTGATCTGCATATTAATCAAATCACAAAGGATAAAATAAAGTTTGTCCTCAACATTTTTCTGAAATAATCACTAAAATAAGAAGGAAGCTTTTTTGATAAATCCATTTTCTAAGAGTTTTATTCCATCTAACCCATATTCTTTTTGACTATTCCATTAGGTCCAATTTGAGATAAGAAGACCGAAATACCTTTTTTCATTTACTTATGTTCTATTTAGTTCACATTAGTTTCTTATATTTCAATAAGTCCCATGGGTGACATAATTACCAAAATACCTCTAATGTGAATGCTCACACCGTCAATGTGAATGCTCATATCGTCAATGTGTAGGGGCCCGGCCCATGTCGATCCTCGTGGGTGCCCAAAAAAATTCGAGTCGGGCCGGGCCGACTCACAGGCCAAAAAAATAGGCCCGGCCCGGCTCGTTGATAATGTAAATGTTCACATTGACAAGTTAACATTCACATTGATAGGAGTGTAAAATTGGCCCGCGGCTCGTGGGCGGCCCGAAACCAGCCCACCGCCCGGGACGGGTCCAGGCCGGCCCGTTCATAATGTGAATATTCACATTGACATATTAACATTAACATTGATAACAGTGTAAAATTGGCCCGTGACCCATGGGCAGCCTGAAGCCCGGCCCCGGGCCGGGGCGGGCCCGGCCCATTGACAACGTAAATATTCACATTGACATGTTAACATTCACATTGATAAGAGTGTAACATTAACCCGTGCCCTGTGGCTGCCCGAAACCTGCCCATGGCCGGTGGACGGCCCGAGGCGGGCCCGGCCCGGCTTGTTGACAATGTGAATATTCACATTGACATGTTAACATTCACATTGATAAGAGTGTAAAATTGACTCGTGTCCAATGGGCAGCCCGGGGTGGCCCAGGTTTGGGTCTGGGCCTACCGCAGGCTGCGAGCGAGCTTCGGGCAGCAGACAAATTTTACACTCCTATCAATGTTAATGTTAACATGTCAATGTAAATATTCACATTGTCACGGGTCGGGCCAAGCCCGCCTCGGGTTGCGGTTTGGCTTCGGGCCGCCCACGGGCTGCGGGTCAATTTTACACTCCTATCAATGTGAATGTTAACATGTCAATGTGCATATTCACATTGCCAACAGGCCGGGCCTGCCCCAACCCGAGGTCGGGCTTCGGGCTGCCTACGGGTCACGGGCCAACTTTATACTCTTATCAATGTGAATATTAACATGTCAATGTAAATATTCACATTGTCAACAGGTTGGGCCGGGCCCGCCCCGGGCCGCCCACGGGCCTTGGGCGGGTTTCGAGTAGCCACGGGGCGCGGGCTAATTTTACACTCCTATCAATGTGAATGTTAACATGTCAATGTGAGTATTCACATTGTCACGGGTCGGGCTAAGCCCGCCTCGGGCTTCGGGCCGCCCGCGGGCTGCAAACCAATTTTACACTCTTATCAATGTGAATGTTAACATGTCAATGTGAATATTCACATTGTTAACGGGCCGGGCCGGGCCACTACTATCCAATCATGGCTTCTCAATCTGATCACAATTTGATGGCAATATTTACGTACATATATATTCCTTTTTAGGGCCCCTGTTAAACACTCAATTTAACTAATTTATACTAAAAGTGAGCGATATATATATATAATTACAATCTGTTCAACACCCATTTTAACTCCATGATTATATATATAATTATTATTATAATTAAAGTAGAATTACTTTTTATAACATTAGAGACAGAAAGGGATTGGCGGGACTAAAGGCAATATATTTTTATGGAGGCGGGCCAATGGCAACAGATTAAAGGTAAGGTTGCTACTTAATGATATGAGCTCGTTTTATATAGGTTGAAAAATATGAGCAACAAACCCAGGGTTCCTCTGTTATTCAATGTGAGCTCATTTTACAACCCAATAGAGGTATTTATAGGGGCTGAACGGTTATTGTTATGTTTTCCTGCAAATATTGGAGGTGTTGATGACTATGGAAGAAAGGGAGTAGAGAGAGAAAAAATAGAGAGAAAGAAAAAAAAAAATGGCATTTTTTTTTATAAATTTGAAGTTATATAGAGGGTATTTTAATCTTAAGAATGAATTTATTCTCTGTACAGGCAAATGGGTCTCACATTCCGTTATGTCTGACAAAATTATTAACGGTGCGTCTTAGTTCACAAACAATATGAAAATTATGTGATTATTTCAAAATATTAGGAAGACTATGAAGCATGGGTACTTAGAAAAATATGTCGTACACGTATCGGGTACTTATCGGCGTATGGTACCTTGTATGGTATTTCTACATATGTACCGGATACACGAAATATGTACCCTATTTTTTTCTTCTTAATTTTTAGTGTACCCAAACGTACCTAGTATATACCCAAGCCTTACCGTACCTCAGTTGAAATAATATTTTCTTCTATTATAGGAATAAAACTCTTTTCATTAGACTTCTTTTTTATTTTTAGTTTTATACTTAGTATGATTTTAAAATTAAATTATGGTTTGTAAGTTATTTAATATGTTAATATTTAATTTTGATTTATACATTTACTTTTGGCATTAAATGTTAATTATAGGTTGGATACTAACAAATTAAATCATTTAATTAATTTTTACATTACTCTAAATTAAAAATAAATATTTTTTATAAGCATACCAAGTCGTACTCATACCTTATTTTTTTTAAAATTTTACCATATCAATATGTCCGTGTCATACCAAAAACAATATTTACACCCATACCCATATTTTATAGTAAAAAAGTGATCCGCGTATTTACCAAATCACAGAGGATAAAATAAAGTTTGTCCTCAACATTTTTCCTGAAAATAATCACTAAAGTAAGAAAGGTTTGACCTTGCAATAGTCCACAGAATTGATGACTATGACGTGGATGGTAGGATTTATTTTTGTTTATTTTGAAGGAGGGGCCAATCACTAGCTGATTTAAGAATGGGAAGTGTGTAGTGGCTCTGGGTCACACGTATCATGAAATTTTTGTTTGTGTTTATCTAAATTTCAAAGGCCATCAAATTCCCAAGTCATGCCAGCTTTGAAAGATAAGGTAAGTTGTGACTATTATTAAGGCATGTACTTTTATGGCCAAAATTGAGAGTGGGATAGAAGACTCTCTTTACTTTCCCAAATTACTATTCTTCTTGTATTTTTAAAACTAATCCCACATAATAATTTTTCTCTATATCCAAGGCTTACATTGTAAATCTTATAACTTAAATGCTTAACATATGAACTGTAAGCTTTATACTTCAAAAAGAAACACTTAATTAAAGAGAGATTGTGGGTGGATTGATAAATTTACTAAGTCTTTTTCGAAATTCAGCCTTTATTTTTTGCTTTTGTCTATTTTTTATATAACGAAGCACAATGAATTACGATTATAACGATAAAAATCAACCTCTCAAAAATAAAAGAAAAGCCCCAATATATACACAAGGTGTAAGAGTTTTAATCAATCGAAATAGTCCCATTGGTTAAATTAAGATGGTTAAAGAAGCCTTCTTAATACAATATTTGTCACCGGATAAATTTCATTGAAGTCATACATGAATCTACAGTGAAATTCAAAACATCCCTCTTAATCAAATGCCTTATAAAAATTATATAAATGAGAGAACACATTAAAAGATCAATTTAGATGTATATCAAAGAATCAGGCTTACTTCAATTCTATAAATGGATACGATCATCTAGTTTGTCCAAGTGAGCTTGCTACGTGGCTTATTTTGATGAATATTTATGTTCATTTTTTAGAACTATTAATATAGATTATTCACAAAACAAAATAGATTAATTCGATTTGTATCCACACAATTTCACTGTATATGTTGTCAAAGAAATGAACATGTATAATATTGTGAATAAACTATCAAACGAATATAATGAATCATGTGACTATATTTATTAAATTAAACTAATTTTTACGTAAACAATCCACAAATATAAAATTTTAAGACAAACCATTATCATTAAAATCAACCACACGCAGAGGCCACTTAACTATATTGCATAAACTAGACTTCATCCAACTAAATATCACAAGTGTTTAGGGATGTAAGGTGCACACCATATGCGCTTATGTAAGGTTTTACGAATATATATAGGCTACTTCATAATCGCTTGAGTTTTCACAAATATAAGTAAGTTGTGATTTCTTAAATTGTTATGAGTTAACTTACATATATTTGTAAAAATTTACACAATTTTATGAGATAATTTATGTATATTTGTGAGAATTTACACAAGTATATATGGTATACACTTACACACTTAAAAATTGTCCTTGTTATAAATGATATACATTGGGATACTTTCCTGAGATATCTTGTCTAAGGAACCTTAGAAACCCTGAAAAGGTGAAAACACTAGACATGTTCATACAAAGAAATTGAGAGTGATACATTTGAGGTATTTATGAAATTGACCCTACCCTCTCAATTTCAAATTTTTTTTGTCATCTAATCTAATCGGAGTTAGGGCGCCTGCTGGATGGTGCAGCCCTATGGGCTTATTTTGGGATCCATTTTGATAATTCGAACCGTTAACATTTTAGAGTATATCGAGTAGAGCATACTTATAAAAAATTAAGTTAATCGGATATCATTAACCCTTTCATTCATTCACATTTATATTTTCAAAAAATAAATGACATTGTGATTTAAAGTATTAAAATGAATACATATGTGAGTGGATGAAAGGGATAACGATATCCGATTAACTTATTTTTTTACAAATATGTTCTACTCGATATACTCTAAAATGCGAACGATTTGAATTATCAAAATAGATTCTGAAATAAACCCATAAAGTCACACAGTAGTGCTTGCTGTCCAATCTAACATGTGTATATGGAAACTAACGAAAATCACTCAACAAAAATTAATTGTTCAAAACCCTTTCCAATGTTACTGCCACAAACACTCCCTTTTAAAAGAAAGAATATATATATATATATATATATATAGTTTTTCACTTAGGCGACAAAGGAAAATATGATAAATTACATTTTGCACCTTTTATTTTTTATTATTTTTTCATTTTAACCCTTCATATTTTATATTTTTTTCAACTTACTCTAAAAACTAACTTATGTCTAAAATTGGACAGAAATATTGACCACCACGTGTCATAAAAATATTTATTATATGTAGCTCATACCTCATACACAAACTCAAACCCAATATAATATATATTTTTAAGGAAACATTACTATTCATAAGGTGTTTTTAAAAATTGTTACACATTAGTGAAAAAATTTATATGTAACGCTCCGAAATAATTACAATAATCTATCCACAATATCAATAATCGACAACAATGATAAAATAATTATCTTCCATTAAATCCAATTGGGTTTACAAAAGAGAAACATATGCGGTACACATTCATTATGTCTGGCCTTGAATCTATAGCATATGTTGTGAACAAAAGAAAAATAATGGAAGTTTAACAAATAAGAAATTCCCTAAGGGCTTACAGCTTTCCAAGACGATGCTTGGTTGTAACAAAAGTGGACTTAAGTCCAATACAGTTTAAGCCCTTGGCTTGTACAAAAAGTAAGTATAGAAAAATAGACAAAAGAAGCTTTCACCCCAAGTCCTTCCAAGCTATTACCTTGGCGGAGACATATCATCAGCACTTGAAATGTTTTTCCCACATAGGGTGAGCCAAAACCCAGTAGAAATAATCCAACATAGTATATGAATCTTAACAAAGCTATAAGGTGAATGCATATACAATGCTCAGGCCAGAATATATATTTTTTTTATATCACTTTCCAAAACTATTCAATGCCAAGTTAATGTCTCGATTCGTAAATCACTTCCATTATAATAGAAAATAGGGTAGTGAATCACACTTTAAGAATTTCAAAACAATCCAACCCTTCCCGGAAATTTCATCAGGATGAAACCGTAAATCGGAACCCATGTAAACGTAGGCTATACAAGCATTACTATTGCCATTTCACAGAAATTCGTTCGGGGAATCGCCACCCATGTATACACATGGTTTTCGAAACTTTTACCCAGGACACAAAGGCCAACTTATTTGATGTAATAACAATTCCTTTCCTAGATTCACCCATTTTCTCAAAACAGTAACATTTCCAATCTATAAGTGAGAGATAATGCTCAATGCAAATGAATGAAAAAATAGTTTCAATTCTCCTAATTCACATGCAATTTCTACAACAATCATAGCTATCCTCCACCGATAGCCCAAAACAGATATTTCTAAACAGATAATTTATATTCCATAAAGATACACTTTCCATATTCCAAGAAGTGAGTGATAATACATATCCAACTCTACTATCCTCATCCATACCAACCCAATTTCATAATTTCAACATTAATTTCATTATTTATACAAAATCAACATTTGAGGCATTTAGGGCAAAATTCTTACTCTTTTTCAAAATCAACCCCAAGTATCAAAATCAACCATTTCTACCCAACTCAACATTATTTCCAACATCAAAATCGTTCCCAAGAATCTATTTGAAAAACCCCTCTTTTGATTTTTATCCAAAACCCTAGGTTATTCCAAATCTTCCAAAACACTCAATATTGTTTAGAAATAACAAATAACTAAGTTAAAACGCATAGAAAATGTGGAAAATATCTCTATCTCAAGTTAGAAGACAAGCAAGAGCAAGGTTGAAACTTCAATGGAGTCGAAAATGGACTTTGCTCCGATCAAATGGAAGCTCTAGGTGAGCTCTATCTTATTAACAAAGGGACTAGGGTGTAAAGGTCAATGGATGGTTTAAGGGTTGAAGATGAGTTTTAGAGAGAGGTTGAGATATATTAGGGCTTTGAAATGTTTAGAGAGAGAGAGAGAGATGAAAAGGCGACTCAAAATTGGCTATTTACGAACTGATATACGCACAGTTCATTTGAGCGCAAGATGTGTCGCTTGAGCGACCAAACACAATAAGTTTTACCGCTCGAGCACAGAATACAAACTCCCAGTAGTTTTGCATACAGAGATTGTCGTTCAAGCGCAAGAAGCTTAGCTTGAGCGAAGAATACGAACTCTCAGTATTTTCGCAAACCTACAAAAATACTAGAGGTTCACAAAGACCATTCGAGCGTAAGAAGTGGTGCTCAAACGAAGGAACAAAAATTTGGGCAATAAAAGTTTGAAAAACAAGCCACTAACCTATTCTAAACGCAAACAACACAACCCAATAGCCAAACTCAAGGAGAAATAGTGGGAAACAAGGTAAGAACAACTATTCAAGGAAAAGAAACTTGAATCCAAAAGTCAAATGAGTCAGGTCTAAACCAGAATCGCTATATTATAATTATAATTTTTAATATTTATAATGTTTATCACATTTTTATAATTATTTTTCTTGTTCACCACTAATATGTTATTTGTCCTATTTGTTTATGTCATATGGTAGTTAATGTGGCATTTTCTTTTTAATTTTGAACAAAAATTAATTTTAAGAATAAATTGAGAAAAACCTAAAACATGAAGGGTTAAAGTGGAAAAATAAACTTCAAGGGTCAAAGTAAAAAAATTGCCAAACATAAAGGAGGCAAAGTATAATTTACCTAAGAAAATAAATAATTGTGATTTCTTTGTCACACTTTTGCTTTGGATCAACAATAAATAAAGCAGAACACATGTGTCTTTTATTTTATTTGTTTTGTATTTAGAAAGGTCTCTTAGATAATATCAAATTTTGGGCAAATTACAAAAAAAAAAAAAAAAAAATCCAGGGTTTCCCGTATTTTTCAATTAATTTAAACCCCAAGATTTCAATTTTAACAATTAAAACCCCGATGTTACTTCTGTGTCACAATTTACTCCATCTGTCCATCTCCGTCCGATGAACTAACAGAGACCTCCATTTTTCGTAGTAGAATTTTCAAATTCAAACCCACATGTTCAAGTCTTGAATCTCCCTTGTCATAACTCTATTTTGCCTCATTTTTGCGTCGTTACCCCATAGTCTAATTTTCATTTCTTTCCTCATATGCCTTACTTCATCTTTTTTGCATGTCGTCAAAACTCCGCCAATTAACGAAAACAAGATTTCTCTCTCTCTCTCTCTCTCTCTCTCTCTCTCTCTCTTACTTCTTCCTCTATCTTCATCTCCATACTTCTTTTTTTCTCATTCCTTTTCACAATTACTTTCTTTTTTTTCCTTTTCCTTCATGGCCCTTCCATTGAGCTCATGGTGGCCATCGAACCTCTGATGGTAGCGGTGTCACCATTGCCACCACAAACTCAGTGGAAAGGCCATGAAGCAAGAGGAAAACAGAGAGAATAATTGTGGAAATGAAGGAGGAAAAAAGAAGCATGGAGATGACGATAGAGGAAGGAAAAAAAAAAAAGAAAACTTTATTTGGACCAACTTTCGGAGTTTTGATGGCATACAAAAAAAGGTGGAATAAAACGTATGATGGATAGAATGAAAATTGGGCCATGGGATGAATCCAATGATGCAAAATTGAGACGAAACTAAGTTACAACAATGGAGATACAAAGCCTTGAACATGTAGGTTTGAATCTAAAAATTTTGCTTCTAAAATTTTGTCCAGATTTTTTTTTTCTTTCCAGATGATGGACACTAGGGGTAAATTGTGACATGAGAGTAACATCAAGATTTTAATTGTTAAAATTGAAACCCTGGAGTTTAAATTGAAAAACATGCAAAATCCTGAATTTTTTATTTATTTACAATTTGCCCTAAAATTTTTATAGAGCTCAATTTTCGTTTAGTGTGCTAAACGCTCTTGTTTAGAAGTTTGAAATAATTATACATTCTTTATGAGAGTGTGTGTCATAAAAAAATACAATCAAGTATATTTGATGGTAAAGTCAATCTTAAAAATCCCTCTTTCTTTTCTCTTTAGAGTTTCTGCTAGGGGAGAGGTAGACGACAATGGTTCTCCTGCTTCTCTGATCTTTCTTTCCTCTCATTTCCCTTCCATCTGATCCTTCTTCAGATCTAGTATTTAACTCAAATATGATGTTTATCTCACTAGTTCGACCATCAATATCTTACCTTTTCTACGCTCGAGGCCAAAACTTTAAGATCTGGCTTTAGATCTTCTCACAGTCCGAAAGCTGGTGCTAGATAATGCAATTATTTCATGTTAGGCAACCACCTTAATTTCAATGTTCAATTTTGACCAACGGAAGTGGTCGTCAAATTCAATGTTGAAGGTTGCGGAAGAGGTGTGTAGTTTTGGATGAGTTTGGTGACAACTTAAATCTGGTATTTTCTTAATTTTTAGTTTGTTGATGTAATAGATTTTCTTTTATGGAGGTTTTTTTCCCTTCCTTGTAAGGGCATTTTCTCATTCTTTATGGAGGTTTAGATCCTCATTCTATAGAGTATGGATGTGAAAAATTGAAAAAATCAACCAAATTGATTGAATTGGATCGAACCAGCTATATTTGGTTTGCTTTATAACAAGAATCGGTTTGTGCGATTTTTTAATTTATTTTTTCCTATTTTTGGGTCAGTATCGGTTCAAGTATGTTGTACACCAAACTAAACCAAAACTGACCGCTTCAACATGTATTTTATTTATAATATATATAATCTAATAATATAATGATATTAATAAGTATAATAAATTATTATCTTTAATTAATTAACTTTATCATCTCTATAACCTAAATTTATAAACTCTTATTAGAAATTATCTTAACTCTAACTCATTATTCTTAAAGCCTTAGTATTTTTTATATTTTTCTTTGTATTATTTGTTAATCTAGAAATTGAAAAGTATTTTTTAAATGGATGAATTGAATATGTTTAAAGTGGTGGACAAATAATTAATTCAATATTTTTACATACATTAGTGATTATACTAAAAAGTGGCTCAAGTTTGAAAGGTTCAAGACCGATAAAATGGAACCAAATTAAACCATTTCAATCAGTTCAGTTTGGTTCGGTACGGTTTGATGAGAGAAGCGATCTGTATCGGTGTTCAAAATAGTAAAACTGATATTATTGGTTCGGTGAAAAATTTTGCGTAAATACCGATCTTACCGAACCAATTACATCCTTACTATAGAGGTTGTTTATTTCTTTTTGAGATCTTATGATATTGTTATACTGGATTGATCCAATTTTTTTTATCAGTTTTACAATTGAGAGGGTAATTTGTAAACAAATTGGGCCGAGTTAGGAAGAGTCTTCTTTGGGAGCTGGGCTGCGTAATGGGCCGAGATAAGGGCCGGAGTATGGACGACGAGTAGCTCGGTTCCTTTTTATATGAGTACCAAACTGGGCAAGGGCGTTGACCAAGCTACCTAAATACTAGGCCCAAGGGTTGGCCGAGGTGTTTGGTAAGACAGATGGCCGAGCTAGGTATAGCTCAGTCAATGCTTCTATTCCATTACTTAGTTGAGCACAGAGCCGAGGTAAAGATGACAATCGAAGTAAAGAAAGTTCTGTAGCAAATCGAGGTAACATCAATGGCGAGGGCCAAGCTGGTATAGCTCAGCAGGGTGGCATTCGATAGATCGGCTTTTGATCACATGGTCCGAATGGCAGAGAACTGAGATAAGGCAGTTCGGTCAGGAATGTATAACCGAGGTAAAAAGGTTCAACCATCTCACTTGGCTTGCAATGATGAGACTCCTAGTAGGACTCTGCTAAGGAGAGTTAGAGTCCTACTGGGATTGTGCAAACCATCTCACTTGGTTGGTAGTGAGTAGGAATATGACTCCTAGGAGGACTTTGCAAAGGAGAGTAGAGTCCTACTAGGATTGTGCAAAACTATTTCACTTGGTTGGTAGTGAATAGGGTGTGTGATTCCTAGGAGGACTCTCATAGGGAGAGTTGGAATCCTACTAGGATTGTGCCAAAGTAAAGTCTATAAAAGCTCATAACCAGACCTATGGACAGGTATCCCAATTCATACTCTAGAATACACAGAGCTTATTGTCATTTGTCTAGTTGCTGGCTTAGGCATCGGAGGGGTTTTCAGCACACATCCGCCGGTTAGCTCACGTTTGTGTTTTCAGATGGTAAAACAACATTGTTTGGAGGATTGCAAACTTGATCAACAGGATCATACGAGAAGAATTATTTCGTGCTCGTACAACAATGAAAACTTTCTTTCTGATCAAAGAATATATATACATATATATGTGATAGTAATAGTTTATATCTAAAATACTTATTTACTAGTATTTTTAATATAAAGTTGGGTATTCACATGCTTTATACTGGGAGAATATTTCCATTGGGTATTATTTAAAAAAAAAAAGATTTTGTTTTTTGTATTTTTTTAAACAAAAAAGAAAATTTTGAGAAACACCAATTATTTTTCATCATATTATTATTTCTATGCAAAAAATTAAAAAATGAGTATTTTAAAATATATATATATATATATATATATTTCAAAAATGTGTCAAACATGTTTTTTGTAAGAATTTAGTTTTTTGTTTTTAGAACAAAAAAATAAACAAAAATTGATCCCAAGGACTTTGCTTCTCTCTATTCCAGTTATGTAACAAAGAATTTTCATTACATACCTAAATTTGTAATTATTTTAAATTAGAAAATATCATTACACTTACATGTATTTAGGAAACACATTTGTTGGCTTATTTTTCCAACGAATGAAAATATCATAAATGTGAACGTGCTAGTAAGGATTAAAAAATCCTTACAAATTAAATTGAAACCAATTATTAAGAAATTGTGTTGACGGTTCTTTTGCCTCAATGAAGAGGATTTCAAAATTACCAAGTGTAGAGAAAAGAAAAATTAAAAGAAGAAGGAGGGAGACGAAGAAAAATGATTAAGTGAACAATTGGGTTGATTGAGTGAACAATCAAAATAACAATTAATTACTTCTACTCTTATGCTTTGAAAATGAAGTGCATAAAATTACCTCTACTCCTCTGCTTCGAAAATGAAGTGTTGAAAATAAAGTTGTGATAACCCTGGTCTGTATTATGCTAATTAACCTTAATTATAATTGTGATTATGTGTTTGATATGATTTTGAATGCCGTTTATATGAATATATGTGGTTTTAAATTTCTATCTGTTCACCGTAGGAAAATCTGTTTGATTATCTACTTTAGAATTTAAATTGAATGCCTTATCGGCCACAGAAACTGAAATTGACTACGCCATTGTGATTGACGTAATTTTTAGAGTCTATGGTGAAATTTAATTGAAAAATGATTTGGCTCGAAATAATTAGATTCAGAATGATTAATTAAGCACCATTACTTAACCTTAATCAATTTGATTAAGGCAAGCATATATAAAGGCCCCATTACACTTATTTTCATTTTGCTTGAACTCAAAATCTAAAATTTACACTCTAGTGAGAGTGAGGGGCCGACTCTAGAGTGAGGAAGAGGGAGAATTGTGCATTTTGGCTCAAAGCTTGAGAATTGGGGGCTAAACTCAAGGAACTAATTACATTTGTGAAGATTGGAGCCCTTGGGTGAGTAAATTCATGAGTTTAAGCTTGTGATTTTGTGAATTCAAGATGAAATAGTAATCAAGGAAATGAATTGAATTGATCATGGTGAGATTGAAGTTTATATGCACATGCATGCATAGAATTGCGATGTGGTTGCATATTTGAATGTAAAGCATGTTGATCATGATGAAATTGAGATCAATGTATGCATGCAAGTAACAATTTGTTATGAGTCTTCATGTTTGTGTATAAGACATGTTAAATGAGTTGAATTGGAAGTCATTTAAGACATGCATGCATGATTGATGAAGTTATAGAATTTGTATGAAGTTTGAATATACAAGTTTGGGCCATACAAGAAGAATGTTGATTTATTTGAGAATTAGACCATGATTTTGAACAATTGGCCTCATATTGATTATGTTCTCATGTTATGTAATGTATTCCTATGTTTTGTGTCCAAAACACGAGTTTTGAACCTTTGGATGTTGAATTTGAGCTTCAAGAACAATTCTGGAAAACCCAGAATTCGGCATGTCCGCTCGAGCGGGGTAATGGCCGCTCAAGCGTGAAATGCTAGCTCCCAACAGTTTTACAGACAATGTCGTCCGCTTGAGCGGGGAGAACCACGCTCGAGCATTCAAGGTACATGTTTGACCTTCAGCTCGAGCGTCCGAAGTCGCGCTTGAGCGTAAATATGAGGCAACTAGTATTTTTGCAGACCCAATGGGTCCGCTCGAGCGGCTTTGAGCCTTGCTTCAAAAATTTTGTAAAGATATTATGTGTTCCATTTTCCGTTCTTTTTCATTTCTAAGCACTCTTAGACATACATTAAGTATTGTAAATGAGTTAAAAGAATAAGAAAGAAGCCCGAGAGGGATGTATGAATTAAGAACGGATTGCATCGTTTGTGACCCATTATGTTCATGAAATGTGTAGGGTCAAGCACGAAAGCAAATCCACCGGCAGATCACTGTGAGTAATATCTTAGTAAAGATATTTTGAAGTATGATATTTGTCCTATTACTTATTCCTTTATAAGCCTTATAAGCTCGTTAATTTGAACTGTGGGCAAATATTTGTTTTGCTATATAATTGGGCCAAGGGCCGTTGGATGCGAATGATTGGGCCAAAGGCTATTGGATATGAATGAAATGGGCCAAAGGCCGTTTGACATGAATGATTGGGCCAAAGGCCGTCGAATATAAACGATTGGGCCAAAGGCTGTTGGACATGAATGAATGGGCCAAAGGCCGTCGGATATGAGTGAATTGGGCTCGAGGCCGTTTGATACATCTAGAACTTTTGACATTTGATACATTAGATAGAAACATGAATTGGGTCCAAGGCCGTCTGATGTAACTGTTTCAAAGTTCGTTCATGTATCTTCTCTGCTTGATATTATTCATTGAGCTTTCGCTCACTCTCATTCATGTGTCTGTAGGTGAGCCGAGTGATGTACAAACCCAGCCTCGGTGAAGTTATGTGAGAAGAGTCAAGTTTTGTAGAGTCAGCCCAAACGTCTCACGTACGAGATTTGTTTTCGCTCTTTTGTTCGTTGTTGTACTTTTGCTAATATTGGCGAAAACTTTGGACCGCCTTTGTACGTAAGCTTTTGGTTTGGCTGGCTATGACTTGAATGATCCCTGTTGTGTAAAGTTTAAATGTTAACTTTCTTTGATGTGGGTTATTAACGAATATATGTAAAATGTTATGGTGTGCCATGTAAACACAGCTCTATGAACAAAGTTTTAAGTTTGCTTCCGTTTTGGCCCCTTAACTCTGTTGGAATATCTTTTATTTGGTTTAAGGCCGTAGGTAATCTCATGATTACTGGCTGGTTATGTCTTTAACCCATGGGGGCGGGTTCGGGTCATGACAAAAGTGCAGGAAATATAAGTAATAAGAAAAAATATGAATCAATTGTTTTTTATTTGAGTTCGATGTCCATTTCAATGTAGCCATAAATAACTATTTATAGGCAAACATTTATAGAAAAAATTACTTAACAACTACCATATCATTCCATCTCCCACACTTCACACTTCATGATCTTTCACTTCATCTCTATGTCTTCATAACTTTCTTTAACCTTCAATTCATACTTCATGTTCTCCACTTTGTCCCCCATCATCCTTTTACATGGGTTTAATGATTCATAACTTCTCATAACCTCCAAATGAGTAAGAGAGTGCCACATGTCTTGCAATTATATAGATTATAACTAATACTAAAATTTTTATTAGTAAATTATACTGACACCCCTTGAGGTTTATGTTTATTACAATTCCCCCCTCACCTTTTGGAAATTACATCCCCCTTGAGATTTAAAGTTTTATTACAGATTCCCCCCTTCAGCAATTTAATTTTTTTAAATACCAATTTTACCCTCATTGGGTAATTACATTGACACCCTTCAGATTTTAGAAATTACAATCCCCTCCCTAAGGTTTAAAGTAGCATTACCAATTACCCCCTCGGTTAGTAGTAGTTGAAAAAAAAATTCATTGAAAAAAAATTAATTGGAAAAAAAATTATTTGAAAAAAAAATTAATTGAAATTTTTTTTTGTTATTAAGTTTTTAAATTTCTATTTAAAAACCAACGTAAGCTCATTTTTTGAATTTACATTTTTTCCTCAAATTTACAAACTAAACAACCTTTTATAAACCAAAAAAATTATCAAACAAGTTTTTATGACAGTTTTTAAAATTTTTGTAAATATAAATTGAAAACTGAAAACGAAATTGTTACCAAACATGCTTGATGGTAAAAATTTCATAAAATTAACAAATAATTAAATAAGTTACCAACGTAAAAAATGACTTATCAAAAGATTTTTAGGCTATGTATGGTTTGATTTTTAGAATTTTTTTTAAATTAAAAATTAATTTGGTTAAGAAATAAAAAATAAAAAATAAAAAATAAAAAATAATTATCAAACCGTGCATAGCCTAAGAATAAATTCTTAGGCTATGTACCACCAAACACATTATCAAACCGTACATAGCCTAAGAATACTAAATCCTTAGGCTATGTACCACTAAACACATAATATTTTTTACTTTTTTATTTTTTATTTCTTAACCAAATTAATTTTTAATTTTTTAAAAAAATTTCTAAAAATCAAATTATACATAGCCTAAGAATTTTTGAGAAGTCATTTCTTACGTTGATAACTTATTTAATTATTTGTTAATTTTATGACATTTTTACCATCAAGCTTGTTTGGTAACCATTTCGTTTTCAATTTCCAATTTGTATTTACAAAAATTTAAAAAAACAGTCATAAAAACTTGTTTGATAATTTTTTTAGTTTATAAATAGTTGTCTCAGTTTGTAAATTTGAGAAAAAAACATAAATTCAAAAAATGAGGTTACGTTGGTTTTTAAATAGAAATTTAAAAACTTTACTAACAAAAAAAAATTTCAATTAATTTTTTTTTCAAATAATTTTTTTTTCAATGATTTTTTTTCTAACTAATACTAACCGAAAGGACAATTGGTAATGTTACTTTAAACCTTAGGGAGGGGATTGTAATTTCTATAATGTGAGGGGTGTCAATGTAATTTACCCAATGAGGGCAAAATTGGCATTTAAAAAAATTAAATTGCTGAAGGGGAGAATCTGTAATGAAACTTTAAATCTCAGGGGGAGATGTAATTTCCAAAAGGTGAAGGAGAACTGTAATAAATATAAACCTCAGGGGGTGTCAATTTCGATAACACACAATCACTTACAAACTAATTCATAAAAAAAAAAAAAAATCACTTGCAAATCCGCATATATATGGGTTAAAGCTGAATATTTTTGTGTCCCATGATAGTCAAATGTGAGACCTATAAAAGTACCCCAAAATAATGTTCACACATGTTCAATTCCATAACCAATGGACAGGGTTATTTCTAATGTTCATTTTTTTACTTTCATATATATAGCATTGCTGTAAAAAGGGCAATTGGTAATGTTACTTTAAACCTTAGGGAGGGGATTGTAATTTATATAATGTGAGGGGTGTCAATGTAATTTACCCAATGAGGGAAAAATTGGCATTTAAAAAAATTAAATTGCTGAAGGGGGGAATCTGTAATGAAACTTTAAATCTCAGGGGGAGATGTAATTTCCAAAAGGTGAAGGAGAACTGTAATAAATATAAACCTCAGGGGGTGTCAATTTCGATAACACACAATCACTTACAAACTAATTCATAAAAAAAAAAAAAAATCACTTGCAAATCCGCATATATATGGGTTAAAGCTGAATATTTTTGTGTCCCATGATAGTCAAATGTGAGACCTATAAAAGTACCCCAAAATAATGTTCACACATGTTCAATTCCATAACCAATGGACAGGGTTATTTCTAATGTTCATTTTTTTACCTTCATATATATAGCATTGCTGTAAACGCAAATACCAAGCCTAAATATGGGTTTAGGGCGAAAAGAGTTGCAGCATAGGGACTGTTATGCAAAAAAGTGAAAGACAATTTGGTTACTATAATCAGAAGCCATTGAACCTAAAGAGCCAAACGTATGATTATCATCTACCACAAATAAAACCCCACAAAACACCAAAAAAAATCTCAAATCATTGCACTTATCAGAGATCCAAAATCATAAAAAATAATTAAAAAAATTAAAAACAGCCTCTCCTCTGCCTGATACACGTGAAAATCCGGCAACCAATAAAGGACAATCCACGTCAGCCCTAAAAATCTCAAACGCCCAATAACGTTTTGCCATGTCATCAGATAAGAAACTTTCCCATGAAATTTTTGTAGGTGTACGGGTAGCGTTGGCATACTTGGATCAAAGCCAATCCGGAGGACATCCATGCTTGCGTATAATTACCAAACTACCCTCATATGCAAATTTTATATAGCTGGATTGCCTTCAATCGTTTGGATCTTCTTTTCTTGCCTCCAATAATTAACACCTCCATTAAAAAAAATAATAATAATTTAAAATGCTTGAAATAACATAAAATATGTGTTACATACATGCCATCATTTTCTATTTTTAGTTTTTTATTTTTTTATATAACGTCTCTCATGCTATTAGGTTACGGTAGAATTAGAAACATCAAATTATTTGATAATGTCAACTTCTACTCTTGTGAAGATAGAAAATTATTATACTAATACATTATCTTATTTTTAATTAAATTCCAAGACATTATTTAGCAATAAATATTGTTTGCAATTTATTTATTTTTCATCAGATTCAAAGGAGCATACTACACAACAATTTAAAAAATAAAAATAAAATTGGTAATGAACAAGTGCACATGAAAGTAATTTAAAATAGACATGCATTATGTAGAAGCTGTACCAAAATTTTCTAATAAAAGCTGAATTATTTATCTTTTATATGGTGTTTCTTATTAGTTTTAATTTGTTTGTTAGTCCAAATGTTTAGTTAAAAATCTTTACAGATTCAAAACATACTATATTACGTAAATTTATATGTCTACTTACACCGTATTTCGTAAATAAAGAGACTTGAATTTGAGTCGCCTTAACTTATTTATCAACACCCGATAAAAAAAATATTTATCAATAAAAGCATATGTATTATGACTCAAGAGAAAGAGTTAGAAAGAGATAGTATTCTTGATAAATCATTTCGCTTTTGGAAATGAGACATCGTGCTAGACTTTAGCAAATATTGCCACATGGTTCAATTAAATTAATAGAAATGTTATGTAAATATCAGTATCTTAATTATTTTGTCTTCAAGCAATAATAGGCATTTAAGAAAACCAAATTAAAGGTCAAAGCATAAAATTCCATTACAAATGCATGACAACTAACCAAAATATTGTAGTTAGTTTTACAGGCTCCGTTTGATTCGAAAGAAAATTTGGTAGAAAGTGAAAGTAAAAGAAATGAAGTGAAAGAAAAGAAATAGAAAAGAAAATATATTTTCTTACAAGTATTTGATTAAGATTAAAATTTTGTAAGAAAAATTTAAAAATTTAATCATAGATAACTCACACATTCAATTTTTCTTGTGTTTTCTTGTGTTTTTTTTTTTTTTTTTTGCAAGAAATTTTTTTTTTTTTTTTTTTTTTTTTTGCAAGAAATAAAAGATTAGTTAGAATGCTAATATGGGTTGTACAAGAAAATTAGTTTTCTTATATTTTCTACCACTTTTAAGCTAAACAAACTCATAAAAGTTAAATTTTTTCACTTTCTTTCACTTTCTACCTATTTCATTCTAAACAAACTGAGGAATAATGAGTAGAAAGTAGTAGTTAATAAATAAAAGAAAATACTTGTATCTTTTAATTTTTAACTGTGGTTTATCTTTTAAGACCTTATTTTAATGGTGATGGTCTTTCTATGAAATTTCAATAGTGAACTTGCTATTTTGTTGGTTTTATTTTGTTAAAATATGATTCGTTGTATGATTTTCTATATTTATTAAATCTGTTTTTTCTAATTAGATATTTATTAGATCCTTATGGAATGATTTCTCATCTCTATTGAGCTGGTCTCTATCGTGGGATTTATTAACACAAGAAATACTATTGTAGGTCTGTGAGATGCTGTTGTTCCCTAAAACACAGCAGTCCTGTTGTGAATTATTTTTAAAGTGTTTATTGAGTATATTTTGATGATACAAATTGTTCATATTGTAAGGTTTATCGAGTATACCATTCACAAAAAAAAAAAAACAAAACAAAAACAAAACAGAAAAACAAAAAAACAAAAAAACAAAAAAACAAAAAAACAAAAAATTAATAATAATAATAATTAAGTTAATTGAATATCCGTAATTACATGATCAAATCTTAATTGTTTTAAAAAAAATTATCAAAATGATGACAACTGTTTATTTTTTAAAAAATAAATGTGCTTTTGTTATGAAATTACAAATGTCCAATCAATTTAATTTTTTTATATAAATGATTTACTCAACAAATCTTATAATATAAATGATTCGGATCATTGAAAATGATCAAGACAACCTCTCTTCGAGCATCGCAGTAGCCTACTGTGCCATCCCATTCCACCATTCTACTGTATAAATTTGTTTATTTTTAACATACTTGCCTTTAAAAGAAGAAAAATAAAAACTTTTAATACTTTGTGTTAAAATGGATTTACAGAATGTAGTGGGTGATAATAACTACATCAAGGGCCAGCAATTGGTCACATGTCGTTATTAGCATAACATTAACTAGGCCTCTTTTATGATTGACAAATATCATTAAAATATATATATTCTCGCTTAAAGAAAAAAATAAAAAATAAAAATGGAAAAGACAAACATATGCTCCTAATGAACTTCTCAAGCTCAGGAGAGTTTCTGAATGTTTCTTTGCTTCTGTAGACTTTAATAATAAAATTTTATTTTATTAATTTGTTGGTGAGAAAAGGGTTGGTGTTTTTTTTTTTATTCTTTTTATTTTTTTGTAATGACATGGATTGAGCTGGAGGGCATTGGTAAAAGACTAGACAACGAGGCTATTTTAGTAAATGAAGAATTTTAGAGAGAGAACAGTGGTCCCACCCAGACAAGTGTTGAAGCCTTTTGTCTCTTCCTCTGTTGTCATCTCTACCACTCAAACCCACTTCCTCAATCCCTTCCGTCCACTCTACAGAGAGAAAGAGACAGAGAGAGAGAGAGAAGAGAGTGAGAATCTGTCCGAGCTATTTGTAGCTGTTTCTACAAACAAAACTCCCAACGGATCTTTTCCTCTTGTATGCATGAGTCGTCCCGTGACTCACTCTGCACAAAACAATCTTCTGTCCTTCTGTTTCTGTGCTACATATATATAAACATATTCTTTCTCTCTCCCGACTGGAGTATTCCATTACCCTATTGGATAAATTTTCATTTGTCACAAATTTCTCAATCCCTTTGGGTGCCAAAATCTATCTCATTTATAACTTTCAATTTTGGGTTTTCAATTCATTTCATTAGGTTTGTTCTTTCTGGGTTTTTCTCTGTCACTGTAGATACTCTGTTTTGCTTCTACTTCATCATAAGCATACGCCCACTTTTCTCATATAACTCAAAATTGGTATAATAGGCTTTTAGGGTTTTTCATATACCAAAATAGTACTAGTTTGCTTGTTTCGATGAATTTAAGATGAGTTTTTTAGGGTTTTGTTAGTCGAAGCTTTTCTCAGGTTTTTCTGTTTTTAAAGGGTTCTGGTATCTTCTTGTACTCTAATATATACTGTTAAAAGTTTTGGCTTTTTTCTCTCTTGCCTTTTTTTTTGTATTAATAAAATCAACTTTTGTTTATAGGAGTGATAGTTGTAGGGTTTAGGGTTTTGTACTTTAGGAAATATTTTACCTGTTCAACTACAGCCTGACAACCTCAGATTCTAGTACTTTCTAGGCAATCCTGAACTGGGTTGTAATCTCTATCACCAATTGATACGAATTAGAACTGGGTTTTCTTCATCAATTTGAGGTTTTGTCACTAGTTTCAATTTCAGTTGTCTTCTTTCTTTAGGCTTCTAAGCCTTGAATCCTCACTGTTCTTCAGCTTCTGTTTCTGAATTTTGTGAGACTCTGCCTGGAACTAATTAATCTGTGGCTCTTTGCTGAAGGAAGAAGGAAAAAGGTTTCCTATTATCTTGGTTGGATTGAATTATTTCATTCTTTGTTTTGAATTTCATCCCAGAAATGTCTTCGTGTTTAAGCGGAGGCAGCCGGGCTTATGGATTCGATCTAGAAATAGTGAAATCTCCATCAACTTCAACCAGAATTTCGCATTCATCTTCTCCTTCTTCAACTCTCTCTGAGTCTAGCAATTCCCCACTGGCAATCTCAACCCGAAAACCTCGAACTCCTCGAAAACGGCCGAACGAAACCTACAACGAGGCTGCGGCACTTCTCTCGACCGCCTACCCTAGCATTTTCTCTACCAAACACCTAACAAAGCCTTGCAAATTCACCAAGCTACATCCACACCCACATGACACTTTCTTGAATCAATCTGACTTGCTTCTACCCTTTCGCGTATTTGACAATTCTGGTTTCTTACTCCATCAACCAATCCCAGAAAAACCCAATTTTCGATTCGAGACAACATCTCCAAGAGTTGTGAGTTCCTGTGAAAAGCCATGCCAGAGCCCGGTGGAAAATGAATTCCAGGCGGAGGATTCCTTCAACTTGCAAGAGGATTTCGATGCAGAATCGATACTTGATGAGGAAATTGAAGAGGGTATTGACAGTATTATGGGGAATCTAAGTGTGAGTGTGAACGATGAGTCAATGGATGAGTCCAATGTTTCTAGTAGTTATAGTGGTCAGATCAATTCTTGCTATGGTCATCCAATTGGGTTGGGATTCGGAGGGAAATTCGATGTGGGTTTTGGGATGAGAAGGAGAGGTGTTAGAGCATTGAGACATGTTGATGAGGAGAGAGATTGGTGGAGGTTTCCTACTGTAGATGTTGTTGAAATCTCCCCCAAACTCAGCAAAGCTCCCGCAGAAAAGAAGAAAAAGAAGATTGAAAAACCAGTGGAAGAGAAAGAGAATGAGAAAGAGAATTCCATTCCCAAATCCAATCCAGGGTTGCTCCTGAAATTGAACTACGATGAAGTTGTGAATGCTTGGTCCAATCGTGGGTCGCCATTTTCGGAGGAAATTCCATTTCCAGCCAGTGAGATGTCCAGGAATGATCTCCATGTAGGTTTCTCATCTCCCGACGGGAAATCAAATTCCTTGGAAATTTAGACCCTGTTTGTTTGTCTCAAAGCCACATTCTGTTATTTTTAAGTTCAGTAGTGTGTGTGTGTTTTTATTTATTTATTCCCTTCTCTTTTGTAAATTTTTTCTACCATACGATCCTGTATTTGTTGGATGTTTTGATAGATAATGCCACCATCCAACGGTGGTTATGACTCCGATCTTTCTCATCTTTTATTTTATTTGTTTATTAAAGATAAGAATATTAATATGTTAATAAAATTAGATTATAATTTAAAAGGTCATCGCTGATTCATCAATTTAAACCCGAGACTTTCTGCTAACCATAGTCTAAGACGAGATTACATATGACTCGGCCACCGGGCTCAGCCATTTTTTGTTTGTTTTGTGGGACCATTCTATTATTTTTGTTTAATGGGTCAGTTGAACAGTCTAAAATAACAATCTAGTATTTCTAGCTGGCCATTTTTAATACAGTGACTCAGAATTCTTATAAAGACATTTATTCAGAATATATATATATACTCCAAATTCAACTCTTATTTAGTAGGCTTCACACCTTAATACTGTGTTTGGTTGGAGGATTTGGGGAGGGATTTGGAAAGGGAAAGGGAAAAGGTGTGTGAAACTATGTGAAATTTAGGCATATTTTAGTCTCATTTCACCTACCTTTTCCATTTCTCTTTCCAAATCCCCTCTCAAATCCCTCAACCAAACACAACATAAAAGAATAGGGACAACATATTTATTTTATAGATAGAAACAGATCTAACTATTTTAATCATCGTCAATGTTATTTTAAATTATATATATATTTTTTGTTATGAATCTTTAATTATTAATTTAATGCAACTTTTGGAGTCTATTTATGCCTATTTCTAATTATTTAAGGAAAACATGATGAGAGTAGTTGTTATGTTTAATTTGTGATTGCGGAGCACTGAATCAATCCCTTTGTGTGGTTTTTTGGTTGGGGACAGGCAAGGATGGCGCAGATAGAGTTGATGTGGGAGAGCGGAGGAGGGTTGAGAGAGGCCAGCGTGTTGCGCTACAAGGAGAAGCGACGTACACGCCTCTTCTCTAAGAAGATTAGATACCAGGTCAGAAAAGTTAACGCTGATCGACGGCCCAGAATGAAGGTCATTTCTCCCCTCTTCTTCTTCCTCTTTTCTTTTTTCATGTTAATTTCACTTTTATTACTAAACTATCACTATTTATTTATTTCATCCTTAAACTATCAAGATTGTATTTGGATCATTAATTTGAATGGAAATTTGAAAAGAAAAAGAAAAAAAGATTAGTGAAATGTAATTATATTTTATTCACATTTCATTCAGTTTTTTTCTTCCTTCCTTCCAAATTCTTACCTAAAACTCATAATTCAAACATATTTTTAAAATTTTTAACTTTTAATTCATTTGATTCTATTGAAGAAAATTGTATGAATCTCTATAACCATTAAAGCTTAATTTGTTGGGTAAAATGATTTTATTTTTTTATTTTTATCATAAAATAATAATCATTGAAACTTGATTTGATCGATAAAAGCGGCATTTTAAAATTTCAACAAACTTAAATCATAAAACAAAGCACTCCTTTTTTAACATGAAATTATGTTCAATTGTTATTAATTTGTATAATCTTCACCAATTTATCACAGGAATTAAAATAGAAAATTCAGAGACTAAATAGATAAAATTGATAGTTTAAAAATAAAATATACAAAATAATAGTAGTTTGGAAAAAATAAAATAAAATTATGCCTTTTTCTTTAGAGTAAATTATAAATACACCACTGAAATTTGTTTAAAATATAGATTACTCCTTGCAGTTAGATCTCCCTTGAAATTTTAATTTCATAATAAATAACCATTTTATAATAAATCATCAAGTTAATTAATAGTTTTTAATGATGTCAGAAATTTATTTTAATTAATAATTCATATAGTTTAATTATCATGTAAGAGAGTAGTTAGAAAGTTTATTTTCTTCAATTAATTTTGTTGAATAAATTTTTTTGATAAGGGATATTTATAATTTTTCAAATCATACAAAGCAGTTTATATTGTAAACAAATATTAAGAAATGTATTTATAATTTACTCTTTGCTTTAATACTCATTTGAAAGGTCCCCGCCTGCAGGTACTGATAGATTACCAAGTAGTAGATTTCCCCACGTAGTAGATAACTTTTTTTTTTACTAATTTTTTATTTAACTAAAATATATATATATATATATGTAAATAATATTATCTTAAAAAAAACACTAAAAGTTAAAAAAATTTAGAGAACCCAATAAAAACATAATCCAAACTCTTAAAATACTAAAGAATACTTAAAAATTGTACAAATTTTATTTAGATGTAGCAGCTTTGTGTTTCTCTTCAACTGGCCTAATTATGCAAACTTCCCATTGAATTCCATCAATACAGGGGTACAGAGAAACATGAATAAGCTTTAGATTCTGGTTAAAACTTGAGATTGCATGGTTTTCCAACAATTTTCTTTATTTTTTCTTCTGATTCATATATAATATTATCATAAAATCTAAAGCTTCCAATAAATACAAATGAAAATAAAACTTACAAGTTACACTCAATTGGAAAAATTCAAACTACTAATCACTTAAAGGAGGTGCAAGAGTTCTCACCAAACAGAATACCCTGTTGGTTTGTCAAGTTAATTATCATTCTAAACAATTTAATTAAAGAAGAAAAAACAAGGGAAAACTTAGAAAAATTAGGCAAAATATATATATATATATATTTGTTGATTGTTGTACAAGCACGAAATAATTCTTCTCGTATAATTCTGTTGATCAAGCTTGCGCTCCTTCTTACGTCGTCACTTTGCCACCTGAAAATACAAGCGTGAGCTAACCGGCGGGTGTGTGCCGGAAACCCCTCCGATGCTTAAGTCAGCACAACAGACAATAGACACAAAAGCTCTGTGAATTCAGGAATCAAAGTTGTTTTACCTCTCCATAGGTGATGTTGTGAGTTTTTATAGGTTTCGTGTGGCACAATCTTAGTACGATTCTTATTCCTCCACGTAGAGTCCTCCTAGGGATCACACTCCTGAAAGATAATGCTTATCATTCAACACCCCCCTCATTGCTTAAACCAAGTGAGATGGTTATACCTCGGTCGTATGACAAAACGACCGAGCTAAAACAGCCATGCTAGACTGGCAGAATTGACCGAGTTCTGACTAGCTCGGTTCTTCCTTTTACAACTTGTACCTCGGTTTCACTTCTTGAGACCGTGCTATCCACAGCATGCTTGGACCGAGCTATTCAATAGCAAGGTTCTGAGTAAAAGCCCAAAATACCCCGGTCCTTAGTGGTATGACCGAGCTAACTGCTACTACTCAGACCGTAGTGACCAAGCTAACTACAAAGCTCTTTCTAGACCGGGCTAACTATAAAACTCTTTTACTCAGCCCTTTTTACTGTGGCCCACAGAACGGTCCATCACCCAGCTCGGCTCAATTTATATATAAATTACCCTCTCAATTGCCCCTTAATTCCATCTGCGCAGCATGATAGGGATTATCTTTTACCAGCCGAGCTAAAAACTTCAGCCTTTCAACCGAGCTAAATTCAGACCGGGATATCAATCTATCCAGTCAAAACGTCTCTTCAATCTCTGTAATTGAATCGCTTCTCATTCCAAGGACACGTGGCAAACTCCGATTGGCCCAATGCAGCTATCCAGCCGTCTTCGTACTTCGCAATATTTGAACAGTCCCGCCCAAAAAGTCTTACACAAAGCAAAATCCCTACTTTTTGAATCATTCATTTGCACTATTCACATTCTCTCTCTCTCTTGTTTGAGCCTCCATTTCTGCAACCACTGTTTTTTGCAAAGCTCGTGTTCTTTCTTGCGACTTCGATCTTCATCAACTTGCCTCCATACTTGTAAGTGATTCAATCTTCTCTTGCTTTCCATTCATTTTGCAAATACACATAATATAGATATATACATACACATATATATCACAAAGCATACTCTATATAAACACATTATGGGTAAGAATAGAAAAAGCAAGACCCCCAAACCATAGGTTCATGTTTTTAAGAGCACACCCTCTGGATTCAAAAATCGCAATGCTTGAATCTGGAATCGTGGTGTGACCGAGCTAGAAACTTGTTTGGGCACGGTCCAACGATCTGTGCTTAACACATTTTTTTTTCACTTTGCAAACTTTGACTAGGTTGCCCAGGCACTCCTTTGAACGTCCAACCGAGATGACCAACGTCATCTCAGCACCGAGCTAGTACTCTCTGCTAATTTATACTTAACTTAAATCCACATGGGTAAATATAGGTTTTTAGTAAACTCACCAGGTGCCATGGCCGAGTTTCGAAGCGACTACCATATCCCTGATGATGTCCATCTTATCTTAGCCGAACTAGATACCACACCTGGGGAAACCCTGGCTTTGTTCCCTTTACCCTTCTTTCCATTGTAGAAACCGGACTTAGATTCCTTGTACAGCCTCTTCTTTGCGAGTTCCTTAGACAAACCAACCTCTGCCCTACCCAGCTTTCCACAAATTCATACCGCATAATAAATGGCATCGCCGACCTAAACCGCCGGGCTGGCCTTAATCTCAGTTTAGCCGAGCTCTTCCACCAATATTCCATGGGATCAAATGAAGATGGTTGGGTTTACTATTTAAAAATAAGGCACCGGCGTGAAAAGATAATAAAGAATACCCCAGATAAGGATGTAAACGACGATGATTTCTTCTGGGTTTCTGGGAACTTCGAAAACCAAGAAGCCCAGATTCCGGCGACCGAATAAACTAGACTACAGGAGTCGCCGGTATAATTACTTCGGCTCAGTTTTCTACTTTCTTTTACCTCGGTTTCATATCTTGAACTGTACTAACTGTTGTCCTTTTTACTTCATGCAGATTTGAATTTTCTCAAGTCCCAGTACAGCTATCCAAACCTTGCCACCGTCCGCGCTGCGCTAAGATATCCCAATCGGAGTTGGGCCGAGCTACTCAACTTTGAGCCGACGTATAGATATAGCATCAGGCGCAAGACCAGGGTGACCGACTTTTTGTTGGAGCCCTCACCTGAGCCTGATCCTTCCCTTCCACAAATCAACCTCATCCAATTAACAGAGCAAGAGATAGAGAGAAGAGAGCCGTTAGGGCCCTAATCACCAAGAAAAATCAAGTCGAAGCATTGCCCACCGGCCAATCACAAGAGGCCGTGGTAGCCCTACCAACCGCACAGCCTTTTTCATCTCGGCCAAACAAGCGCGCCCGGACTTCCACGACCGAGCTGCGCCTCCTTGATGAAGAAGACACCGTGTTTCCGTAATCCACACCGCCCAGCCCACAACCGGAGCGCTCTAAACGAGCTAGCTCTTCCAAGTGGGTGCCTAAGGTTACCTACAAGAATCGCGCTATCACTGACTCCGACTCAGTGGTCGCGGAGAAAGACCATATGCTGGCCTTTAATCTGGCCAAGAGCATCTACCTTCCAGCCGATATGGATCACCACGATCATCTTACCGAGCTGAAGGCCATTCGCTCAGCTTCAAAATCAATGGTGTTGGTAAGTTCTCCTTTTCCTTCACTAAATTTCAACATATTTTCTCTCGGTTTATCCCAAAAATTGTTTCTCCCTTCTTGCAGGCCTTACAGAAGAACCACATCGCACACAAGCGCGTGCTGGAACTTCGAAAGATCACTCGGGAGGCCATGGCAGAGGCCAATGCCAAAACAGCCGAGCTAAAAGAATCAAGGCAAAAGATGGCCGAGCTACAGACTGAAGTAGCCCAGCTAACCGACCTAGTCAATTCAGCCGAAGCAGACAAGCTGAAGGCTGCAGCCATGCTGAAAGACAAATATTTGCGCGGGCTGGCCAAGCTCGAGAAAAAGAAGAACGATGAAATCGCTCGGTTGGAGAAGAACGTGGAAGATGTAGAAAACCGAGGTTACAATGAGGGAGAGGACATCTACATCCAGTAATGCGAGGCTGCCAAAGACATATTTTTCAAATGTGGATGGAAGGCGGCGGCAACGCAGCTTGGTCTTAGCCAAGAGACCGAGGTCTTCCTCAACCCTCCACCACATTTTATACCAAGCTACATGGCGTAGTACGCCCACGCCATTCAACAAAAAATTCTTCAAGATGATGATGAAGAAGAGGCCCCAGAGCCCAACAATGCGCCGGTTATCGCCAGTGATCCCGCCGTTCAATCAGCTCGGGTGGAGCCCCCGATGGAAGACTTGGTTGAAAGTGTGACCGAGCTACCTACTGAAACCGGGCTTCGAGTTGAACTGGACGCGGATCTTGATGATCTCTTTTCTTGATCTTTTTTTTTTCTTTTTACTTTTGGAAAGAAACTGTAACCAGGTTATATTCCCGCTCCTTTGTAACTCTAACTTTGAACTTTGAGTGAACGGCTTCTTTTGTTTCAACTGTTGTTTCGGTTTACTGCCATGCTTGTATTTACTTTTCAATTATAATCTTTAATGCAGTATAACATTTTCTTGCCGAGATGCCTATCTCAGTCTTAACCTTGAAATCTCCAATAATACCTGCCAACCTCTTCAGCCTAGGTTTTTACCTCGGCTGAAGATTACCAAAAGTTGTTTACTCTAGCCAACCACTCTTCAGCTTGGATCCTTATTTTGGCTGAAGAGTACTAAGAGTTGGTTATTCCAGCCAACCACTCTTCAGCCTGGATCCGTATCTCGGCTGAAGAGTACTAAGAGTTGGCTATTCCAGCCAACCACTCTTCAGCCTGGATCCTTATCTCGGCTGAAGAGTACGAAGAGTTGGGTATTTCAGCCAACCACTCTTTAGCCTAGATCCTTATCTCGGCTGAAGAGCAATAAGTGTTGGTTTTTCTAGCCAACCACTCTTCAGCCTAAATCTTTATTTTGACTGAAGAGCAATAAGTGTTAGTTTTTCCAACCAACCCACTCTTCAGCCCAAATCCTAATCTTAGCTTCAGAGAGCTCAAAGTTTGTTATTCTTGCCAACTTAGAGTGAAGTGTTTGGTTTTTCCAGCCGAACGCCCTGCAGCCTGGATCCTTATCCTCGGCTTAGGAGAGGTGTTGGTTTTTCCAGCCAACTTCTTCAGCCTAGATCCTTATCTTAGCTTGAAGAGAGCTCCGGGTTGGTTTTTCGGCCAACGTAGAGGGAAGTGTTTGGTTTTTCTAGCCAAACATCCTGCAGCCTGGATCCTTATCCTCGACTTAGGAGAGGTGTTGGTTTTTCCAGCCAATTTCTTCAGCCCAGATTCTTATCTTAGCTTGAAGAGAGCTCCAGGTTGGTTATTCCGGCCAACGTAGAGGGAAGTGTTTGGTTTTCCAGTCAAACGTCCTGCAGCCTGGATCCTTATCCTCGGCTTAGGAGATGTGTTGGTTTTTCCAGCCAACTTCTTCAGCCCAGATCCTTATCTTACCTTGAAGAGAGCTCTAGGTTGGTTATTCTGGGCAACGTAGAGGGAAGTGTTTGGTTTTTCCTGCCAAACATCCTGTAGCCTGGATCCTTATCCTCGGCTTAGGAGAGGTGTTGGTTTTCCAGCCAACCTTTTCAGCCCAGATCTTAATCTTAGCTGAAGAGAGCGCAAAGTTTGTTATTCCGGCCAACTCTGCATACAATGCCCCTAGCTCGCTAAAACAACTTTTACAGCGGACAACAATTGTGTTAAAAAGAAATTACTTGTTTTATTGAAAAAAAGGGAAAATTACATGTACTTAATAGAAAAGCTAAAAATAGAATAGTTTGAGATTGGCAGTGTTCCATGGCTTGGGAATGGCTTTGCTGTCTTCATCTTCCAAGTGGTATGCCCATTTTCTTGCTAATCCAATCACTTTGTAAGGTCCTTCCCAATTGGGCCCTAACTTGCCATCTCCGGGTACCTGGGTGTTTCCCATTACTTTGCGCAGTACCCAATCTCCAATCTTGAATTGCCTCGGATGTACGGTCTTGTTGTATTTTCTAGATAACTCTTGCTGGTATGAGGTGATGTGAACCAGTGCTCTTTCTCTTCTTTCTTCTGCAAGGTCGAGCTCCAAGGCTATGGCTTCTCCATTTAACTCTGGGTCAAAATTTTAGCTTCTGATGGTGGGGAGGCCAATTTCCAGTGGGATTATTGCTTCCATGCCATAGGCTAAGGAGAATGGCGTTTCTCCAGTTGATCGCCGAAGTGTGGTGCGGTAAGCCCATAGAACATGAGGAAGCTCCTCGGCCCACTTTCCTTTTGCTTTCTCTAATCTTTTCTTCAATCCATCCAAGACGACTTTGTTTGATGCTTCCGCCTGGCCGTTTGCTCGGGGTTATGCTGGTGTAGAGTTGTAGAATTCTATCTTGTACTCCTCACAAAAGCCTCTGAAGATTTTACCATCGAACTGAGTGCCGTTGTCAAATATTAGAGCCTTGGGTATGCCAAATCGAGTGATAATATTCTGCCAGACGAACTTCTTCACATCTTTCTCCTTTATTGATGCGAGTGCTTCTGCCTCCACCCACTTTGTGAAGTAGTCTATTGCTGCAAGAAAGAACTTTCTATTGTCGGGTGCCGTTGGAAGTGGCCCTACTATGTCTAAGCCCCACATTGCGAAGGGTCATAGGGTAGTTAATGGTAGAAGCTCTCTGGCTGGTTGATGTATTTGGTGTGCGAACTTCTGACATTTCTCGCACTTCTTGACATACTTCTCTGAATCCGCTTGCATGTAAGGCCACCAATATCCCTGCGAAATCGCTCTGTAGGCTAATGATCTTCCCCCTTGGTGGCTCCTGCATAGGCCTTCGTGTATCTCAAACAAGAATGCCTCAACCTTGCTAGGATGGACGCATTTCAAGTAAGGTCCTGTGAAGGATTTTTTGTACAAGGCCATTGATGGGGAGAGCCAAAATCGCTGCGACTTTACTCTGATCTTGTTGGCTTCTTTCTTTTCTTCGGGTAAGACGCCGTCTTTTAAGAACATTATAATGGAATCCATCCATGAAGGGCCTAATTCGGTGCAACATACCTCTTCTACTTTAGGTTCTTCAATGCTTGGTCTTGGCAGGTAGTCAATTAGCAACGGATCTGGGATGGATATATCTGCCATCGAAGCAAAGCCTGCTAGTTCGTCTGCTCTGCTGTTTTCTTCTCTGCCAATCTGCTCTATTCGCACTACTTCGAACTTCATGATCTCTTTTCTGACTAACTCTTGGTACTTAGCCATCCTTTCATCCTTTGCTTCGTAGTCGCCTGAAATTTGGTTTACCACCAACTGTGAGTCACTGTAGACCATTAGCTCAGTGGCCTTCATGAAGAGTGCTGATTTTAGTCCTGCCAGAAGCGCTTCATATTCCGCTCTGTTGTTTGATGCTGGGAAGCTAAGGTTGACTGCCTATTCCACTACTAGGCCATTTGGTGAGATGAGGACTATGCCGAATCCTGCATCGTGTCTGTTGGACGCTCCATCCATGAAGAGTTTCCACATCTCTCCAACGAACAGCCTTTAGCAAGTAGAGGGATCGAATGATGCCTTAGGGTCGTGAGTGGTACTGGTATTTTCTTCCAAGTCCATGCTTACTGTTTGCCCCTCACTATCTGATTATACCAAGTTTTTATTTGTTGATGTGTCTTTGGGGCCTGGTGTAGCATGGTCTACCTCTTCGTGCTTGTCTTTAGGCCCGTGTGATTCACAATGTGGATGAGTATCTGGTATTAGGGGTTGCGCATTTACTGCGACACTTTCCGTCCCCATTTCGGTTGTTCCAGTCAAATCAACTGAGCAGATGTGATGGCTTCTTGGCGTGAACTCAGCCACAAAGTCTGCCAAAGCTTGGGCTTTTATTGCGGTCCTGGGTTGAAACTTGATATCGTACTGCCCTAATTCCACCGCCCACTTCAAGACTCGCCCAGAAAAATTCGCCCTCTTAAACAAAGCTTTTAATGGAAAAGCTGTGAGAACGATTACGGTGTGGGCATGAAAGTAATGCGACAACTTCCTCGATGCCATCATCAAGGCTAAGGCCAGGGCCAGTTTTTCCAATGGTAAGTACCTGGTTTCTGTGCCCAGCAATGTCTTGCTGACATAAAAGATGGGCAGGTGTTGGATTCCTTCCGCTCTGACCAACACCGCGCTGATCGCGTGCTGTGAAACGGCCAGGTACAAAAAGAGCTCTTCTCCAGGTATTGGGGTTACCAGTAACGGTGGAGAAGACATGTATTCTTTCAAGCTCTCTAGGGCGCGGTCGCATTCTTCATCCCATTCAAACTTGCCTTTTAGTGCTTGGAAGAATGGTCGGCATCTGTCTAACGACCGACTTATGAACCGGTTGAGCGCAGCTGCCGTGCCTGTGAGATGCTG
The DNA here is from genome assembly GCF_004153795.1 of Camellia sinensis. Taxonomy (NCBI): domain Eukaryota; kingdom Viridiplantae; phylum Streptophyta; class Magnoliopsida; order Ericales; family Theaceae; genus Camellia; species Camellia sinensis. The sequence goes on along the minus strand of NW_021026763.1, from coordinate 759,583 downwards.
CACTTCTTTTACTGAGTTGGGTCTCTCTTGATCCTGGATTGCTTTGATCTGAGAGGGGTCTGCTTCGATACCTCGGTTGGTCACCAGGAAACCTAGGAATTTGCCAGATCCTACGCCGAACGCATACTTGGATGCATTAAGGCGTAACTTGTTCTTCTTCAGGATCTGAAACATCTCATCTAGGTCCTTGAGATGGTCATTCTCATCCTTTCTTTTGACCACCATATCGTCTATGTATGCCTCTATTGTTCTGCCTAACAATGGTTCAAACATTTTGGTGACCATCCGCTGGAATGTTGCCCCTGCGTTTTTTAGGCCAAAGGGCATGACCTTGTAGCAATATAGTCCTCTTGGCGTTGTAAATGATGTGACCTCCTAGTCTGGTTCATACATAGCGATCTGATGGTAACCTCTGTATGCATCAAGAAAGCTAAGTCGGTTGTGCCCTGCTGTTAGGTCTACCAGTTGGTCTATCCTGGGTAAGGGAAAGCTATCTTTTGGGCATGCCTTGTTGACTGTTTTGTAGTCTACGCAGACACACCATTTCCCATTCTTCTTTGGCACCACTACTGTGTTGGATATCCACTTGGGGTAGTGCACTTCTCTGATAGCTCCCACCTCTAGAAGGTTTCCCACTTCTTCCGTCACTATCTCGGCGTGGTGGAGTGCTGATCTGCGAGTGCGCTATATAATTGGTCTGGCATTTGGGTGGACATTTAATTGGTGACAGATAAAGTTTGGGTCAATGCCTGGCATATCATACGTCGTCCAGGCGAACACTTCGATGTTAGAGGTCAAGAATTTCATGACCTCTATTCTTTCAGTGCTGGACATAGATGAACCGCGCAAGAATAGCTATTTGGGGTTCTTTTCATTTATCCTTACCTGTACCAAGTCTTCCACTGCCTTCTGTTCAGCGGCTTTGCCAACATCCGCGAACAACTCATTGTTCTCAGATTCTTCCACCATCTGTACATACCCCTTGGCAGCACGGCTGCCATTTACTATGACGAAGCATTGTTTGGACATAATTTGGTCTCCAAGGACCTCTTCAATTACTCCGGTTTCGTTAGGGAACCGCATTACTTGATGGTAGGTTGACGCTACCGATCGCATGGCATGCAGCCATGTCCTTCCCAAGATTATGTTGTAAGTGGAAGGGACTTTCAACACCCAGAATTCCACTTGTTTTGCCATGCTTCCTACTTTGACTGGGAGGATTATCTTGCCAACTGGCCATTCTGGCATTGAGTTGAATCCGATCAGGGGAGATACAGTAGGTGCCAAGTCTTTATCCTCCAGTTTCAATTGTTTGAAAGCTTCGTAATACATAATTTTACATGAGGTCCCTTGGTCAATCAAAATCCGTTTGACGTCGAAATCCTTGACGCATAGAGTGACGACTAGAGCATCATTGTGAGGGCTATAAATCCTTGCCAAGTCTTTGTCTGAAAAGGATATGACATTCATGGCCTCTATTCTCCCCTTCTTGATGACAGGTTGTGCACTTAATACCTCCCTTAAGTGCTCAGCCTTTTTGATCGTTCCTCTGAGCTCACATGTTCGCTCAGGTTCAAATACTCCATGTATTACATTAACCACGCCATGAGGTGGAGCATCGACTGGCATCCCATCTGGGATGTTGTGGTTCTAGGGGGCTGGCTGTGTCCCTCCTTCTATGTATTGGTCCAGATGCCCAGCCGCCACTAGCTCCTCCAAATGCTGCCTCAATGGCGTGCAATTTTTAGTGTGGTGCCCTTTTTTATCATGAAAGGTGCACCAGGACCTCTCGTCATAGTCTTTTGTGCTTCTCCTAACTTAGCTGGCCATTTGACGAAAGGTTCATTGTGTACTTCACTGAGAATTCGGTAGATCGGTTTTTTGAACACCGTGGTGATGGCAGTGCGGACTCTTAGCCACCTTTTGTCTGAGTCCTCTCTGTTGGCCCGCTTGCCTCGCCCATTCCTGCATGGGCGTTCTACCGTGTTGACTTTTGTTGTAGTCTTTTTATCTGGCATTGCTGTTGTGCCAGATTTTGCTTTAGCACGAGTGCCGCCCTCCTCCACCCGAATATGCTGGTGTATTCTTTCCATCAAGGCCTCCATCGTGAGGGGGGCATCATTGTGATTGAGTCCCTCAACTTGTTTCTGACTGGTAGCCCTCTTTTGTACTGCGCGATGGCAAGATTGGTGGGGCAGTCTCCTATCTGGTTGAAGGTCTCCCAATAGCGATTATTGTAGGATCTCAGCGTCTCCTTGTCGCCCATGTCAATGGAGAGTAGCTGATCGATCTCCACTGGCGTTTTGGTGTTCGTTCGGAACCTAGTCATGGACGCCTCCGCTAATTGCGCCCAGGAGGCTATGCTGCCTTCTGGTAGCCTTTCGAACCAGGTTAAACCTAGGTCGCCACGGCTGGATGGCATTAGGATGCACATTAAAGCCTCGTTCCGTCGGTATATTGCCATGACCTGGCGAAAGTGGCTTAGGTGCATGTAGGGGTCTGTCTTCCCCTCGTAAGTCGTAAATTTAGGCTGGATGAAGCCTGAAGGTAATGGTGCATTCTCAATCGCCGGAACGAACGGTGAGCTATGTAGCCTTGCCAATGCTTTATCTGTTGGTTCGTAGGCAAGGTGTGGTATTGGCATTCCTACCTCGACGCTCCCATGCGTCCGAGGAGCCAACCGTTGAAGGGCTGAAACTCTGCGTGGGTCGTGTGCCCTGGCATCCTCCTTCCATCGTGCCCTTTCTTCGAGCATAGTTCGCAAATCGGACGACCTAGGCAACTTCGTCTGCCTGGATAACGTCTGGTGCATACGTGAGGGCCGATAAGTGCTTCCCTCAGTATATGACCTCTCAGTCCTCGTTCTTTCAGACCTGGAGTAATGAGTCCTGACAGTCCTTGATTGAGTGTCACCTGTCTTGAGGCTCCTACTCACTGCTTGTGACGGTGTGGTATGCCTACCACAATCTTCCGAGTGGCGAGGAGGCGTATTGCTTTTGCGTCCCTCTCTTGTCGCCACCCCCTTCCCTTTTATTTGGCATTTCATCAATTCCATGTCCGCCGCCATCTTCCTGATTAACTCGTCTTGCTCCTTTACCCGATCCTCCAAAACTTGAGGGTCGATCATCTGCCTCTGCCTATCAGGACTTGATGAGCGACGGGGGTTGTTACCCCGCTTCCCCCTTGCATCGCTTCGGGGGTTCTATCGCTGGGGCTCTAAATCTGCCATGGGAGGGATGGAAGGAAAACATTCGCGCCTCTCACCTCTCTATGGGGTTTGTCCGTCAATGGCGGACTACGGCAAATCTTCATTGTGCACCATTGCGTCTAATCTAGTGAGGAAAACTTTGATCAAGAGGTTTTGTTCTTTCTGTGATTCCCACAGACGGCGCCAATTGTACGAGCACGAAATAATTCTTCTCGTATAATCCTGTTGATCAAGCTTGCGCTCCTCCTTACGTCGTCACTTTGCCACCTGAAAATATAAACGTGAGCTAACTGGCGGGTGTGTGCCGGAAACCCCTCCGATGCCTAAGTCAGCACAACAGACAATAGACACAAAAGCTCTGTGAATTCAGGAATCAAAGTTGTTTTACCTTTCCATAGGTGATGTTGTGAGCTTTTATAGGTTCCGTGTGGCACAATCTTAGTACGACTCTTATTCCTTCACGTAGAGTCCTCCTAGGAATCACACTCCTGAAAGATAATGCTTATCCTTCAACACCTCCCTCACTACTTAAACCAAGTGAGATGGTTATGCCTCGGTCGTATGACAAAACGACCGAGCTAAAACAGCCATGCTAGACTGGCAGAATTGACCGAGTTCTGACTAGCTCGGCTCTTCCTTTTACAACTTGTACCTCGGTTTCACTTCGTGAGACCGTGCTATCCACAGCGTGCTTGGACCGAGCTATTCAATAGCAAGGTTCTGAGTAAAATTGCAAAATACCCTGGTCCTTAGTGGTATGACCAAGCTAACTACTACTACTCAGACCGTAGTGACCAAGCTAACTACAAAGCTCTTTCTGGACCGGGCTAACTATAAAGCTCTTTTACTCAGCCCTTTTTACTGTGGCCCACAGAACGACCCATCACCCAACTCAGCTCAATTTACATATAAATTACTCTCTCAATTATAGTACATAACTTGAATAAAAATGTAACCCATATTCAAAATAGGCTGATTTTTTTTAATTTTTTTTATGACCGAGAGTAATATTAGAGGTCATAAGTCAATTATGGCCACGAGTAAAGATTATTTCTTCCCTATTAGAGACTCTTTCTTAAGTTCTTTATTTCCTTCTCGTCATCGGGTTTTTCTTATACTAGGCCTAGTTTGGCATAAACTAAAAAATTCAAAAAGTCAAAAAGTCACTATTCTATTTAAGTCACATTATTTTATTTAAGTCGCATCTACCACATCACTTCAAATCCAACATATACCAAACCCATATTTCATAAAAAGTCAAAAAATACACTTATTTAGATCATCCCAAACAACCCCTAATATTGTTGGTGTTAGGCTTACGAGTATTATCTGTTGTTGGACTTTCTTAAATTATTTTGATAATTGTAAATAATCTCTTCCTAATTGAACCAAAATAAAAAAAAATAAATAAAAAAAAAAAAAAATAAAGACTAAAAGATCATAAGTTGTTCTATTTTATTTATTTTTTGGTTCAACAAATTTGCATAATTGTTATAATTTGTCACACGTTTGCGTAATATTTTGATAATACCTTTCTCAAACACCTCCTTTGATCAATTAGGCAGCTAGTTTTAAATAGAGTAATGATGATATATATAAACTAAAAATTCATACAAATTTCTATACATGATGATGTTTATATTTCTTGTACAATTCTTTTGTTGAGGATAGAAGTTTTTTTATTTTTTATTTTATTTTTAATATTCTTTAGTTTATGTATCATGAGTGCAATTAATTACCATCTGTCCTTCATGTTTTGCTCAAAAACATGATTCAGAAGATGCTTTGGTTGAAAGAGATCTGCTAAATCAAGATTATGTTGATTCTTCTAGTAATTGTATATTTTATATTTTCTAACATTTTGTTATATTATTTGTAATGTCACAGGGGCGATTTGTTAGACGGCCAAATTCTCCTATAAGAGAGCGAAGATGAGAGTGATATACATAAGTGCTTGAAGGGTTTCACATACCAACCCCATAGCAACTCTTCCCATTGTGTTTTTGTTGTGGTAATTAGTTTTTCCTTTTCCTTTTTCTTCTACTCAATTTTGTTTCAATTGGATGTTCTAGTTATTCTTTTTCCTTCTAATTTTTTGAAAAAATCTTCTGATTTTTGTCTTTTTCCTTTGTATGAAGTACCTTAGAAGATGGATACTACAAGAAGAAATATGGGATAGAAGTGAAATTTTTTTTACCCCCCTCATTTTTGTCTCTTCATTTATTTTTGATTTATTATTCTATTTTTCATTTTATTGTCTTTTGGATGATATTTTTGTCAATATTTTGGGGGAAAGACCATGAATACCTTTGTTAGCCTAAATAGCGTAGGTACAAAACTCGTATATTTGTCCTGAATAAAACAATTTTTCCTCAAATCTAAACCTAAATTTATGTTCCTCTACAAATTGACAAATACAAATATGCCTAATAAAATCATAGAAGATAAATAATATCAGTATATTAAGAAAAAAATGGATAATAACATTGTACGATGTCATGTGAACAACTTCATTTTTTCAACGAAAGAAAGGTTTAAATGTTAGTAAGACAAATTTTATTAATGTTTGCATCACATTTAAACAAGAATAGGAGAGGGAACTTAGAAGTACAGTGCGACGCTTGCAAACAAGAAGAGAATTAGGTGGAGGACCTGAAGAGCTAGCATGAGGCATATTAGACACCTCAAGATCAGAGACGAATTCATTTGGGGTTACATCAGGATGAAAGGGGTTAATATGAATCAATTCATCCGTAACAATGGGAGAAGGAGTAGAAGGAAGAGTAAAGTAGGGTAGTTTTCCCATGAATGTGACAGGTAGGGTGTGCATAGTTCTCCCATTAATATATATACATCTCAAAAATACCATCCAAAACTTTTTAAACATCACGCATCAACTTACATCTACCGAACAACCAAACACCTTCAACCATCAAGTATCTTCAAACATCATAATATGATTATTTTTTTAATAATTCTACTATTCTACTTTTCTTCTATTTCAAAAATACCCTCTTTATAATTGGATTTGAATGAAACGGCAAGCATGAAGTATTGCCACATTTGAATGAAAAGGTATGTACAAATCATTGCTTCCATCTATTTACTACTATAACAAGAGAGTGGCTTATCTGCAGTTTATCAAAAAAAATTGGACTGTCCAGTGTAACAGGTCCGCGAGGGATCCTCGCTACTGTTCGGACTCGCGATTTTTGTTGTCGCGGTTCTTAATATGAACCAAAGAGTCCAAATCTGGCAAATCGTTTTGAGAAACAGATTTTTGAAAAAGTAGTGCCAAACATGGACTGCTTTGCCAGATACAGAGTCGCCACCTAAATATTTTTAAAATGGGAAATTTAGGAAACCCTGACTCGGTGCCGAAGGCCACATGTCCGTCATCATACAAACCACTGCTTAACCTGAACGCACGGTCCATACTCTGCTGAGGATTAATCTGCATATCTGCTTCCTGCTTTCTGTATTCTGCACACTGCACATATACTGTACACTGCCCCACACTGACTGTACACTGCACACCCGACAC
>NW_021026763.1:673140-751491 GCF_004153795.1 Camellia sinensis | reverse complement strand
GCAATGATTTCTAACTAGTTTTCTGTTTTGACTTGGAGTACACTGTAAGTCTTTACTGGAACAACCATACAACAAACATGAAGCAAGCATGCAATGGGGGCCTTGAACCGTAAAGGGACAGACCTTAGCCCTCCCCAAAACAGCACCAAAAAATGCTCAAAATGATGGGCAACATCTCATGTTAACAAGCAAAGTTATGGTCCCAAGATTAAGGCACAAAAAGGAGACAACTTACCCCCACCAACATGACCTCTCATGGCATGATTAAAACAAGTAAAAACAGAATTTTGCAGACCAAGATAGGACTCCAAACCCTCCTAAAATGGCAGCTAAGGTGACTCCCAAGAGGCATATGCACCAAGGCTCATTCCTAGGCATAAGAGGGTATACCCTCAAGGCATAAAAGAGGTCATGCATGCACATATACAAACATGATTCTTGGATTAAAATGTGGTCCTAGATGATGTTAAATCATGAGGGTAATCACAACCATGCATGCTAGAAGTCAAAATGCTCAAAGCTTTTAAGCCAAAATACAAAGCAACCCCATCAAACATGTCAAGCATGACCAAATGGATAACCAATAGACTTCAAGCATGGAAAAATAATACTAAAAGCTTCATGGAACCAAGCCAACACACACAAGAATCATGGCCTAATCATGAGATACACTTCTAAACAAAATGGAGCAATACAAGGCAAGTATTACAAGCATACAAGGAGGCACAAATCCAGCCAAAAACAGAGGTTACACATGACCTAAAACACCTAAAAAACTTCTGAAATGAGGCCAAGAATGATCAAGCACACATGCTATCCTTTTAAGCCAAAAAGCAAGGAAACAAAACAAAGAAGGGAGAGGGGTGTCCCTCCCCTATGCAAGACTTCAAGCCACCTTTTTTAACACTGAAAATCAACTGGTTTTTAGTGGTCAAAGGACCAAAACACTGAAGTGAACAAAGCCTTACTAAAAAGGCACCAAAATGGACCAAACAAGGCCTAGAAGGGTGAGTTTGTACTCAAACCACAAAATGACCTTAATGAAAGTTCTAAAGCATGAAAATATAAGCCTCTTTCATGTTATACACAAGAGCCAAAACAGCAAGCAAGATAGGTATAAAACTATTGCAAGTTTGGGGAATAAAAGGCAAGATGCTCACCCTTGAAGAACAAAAGGTCTAGCCCTCTTCTTTTGATCAAAACCAGTCCAAAAACTCAAGAAACAACCCCCCAAGTTCCTCAATCTTGGAATAAGGTGTAATAGTGTGTGTAATGGTACAAAAGTAAGGTAAAAACCACCTTTAGGCCAAGGAAACACACACAAAGGAGGGGAGAGAGGGAGATATAGAGATAATATGTATCTATATCTCTAAGCTCTGGTTTTTGGTTGCAAAAGTCTAACCTAGATCCAAGAGGAAAGCCCCTCTCTTATAGGACTCCCTCTTGATGAATGTGACATGTAGGGTGTGCATGGGTCTGTTTGGCTTAGGTATACCATTTGCCCTCCATCCTAACCAACACTATCGATTTGGCTAAGCAGTCATTCATTCTCGACCGACTCACTGGTCAAAATCGACAGAATAAAAGACCTGGGTTTAGTGGTCGGATCGGTTGATTTTGAGCACTCAGTAGAGAAAGATTAGGAAAAAAAAGTTGTGAAAAATAAAATTAAATTTTAGAATAAAAAACCTAAAAGCTCATATATTTATATATATACAGATCTAAGAAAACTTATATATTTATATAAATACATATACATATATGTAATATGTATACACATATCTAATAGATATATTATAACTATTTTAAAAGTCTAAAGAGCATATATGTTTTTTATTTTTTTCACATCTCAAAAATACCATCCAAAAATTTTTAAACATCACGCATCAACTTACATCTACCGAACAACCAAACACCTTCAACCATCAAACACCTTCAAACGTCATAATATGATTATTTTTTTAATAATTCTACTATTCTACTTTTCTTCTATTTCAAAAATACCCTCTTTATAATTGGATTTGAATGAAACGGCAAGCATGAAGTAACGGTCAAGTTCGGAGATCCTGAGGCAGGGCACGCGAGCCGAGACCTCCGGGAACTCCAAACGAACACAAACATAGATGATCACCGAGTGTTCAAACGGTGACGTCGAAGTCTTGAGGACGGTAAAAAATGGGGTGTCTACATCCAGTCTTGTAAATGAGATGATACCACTTCATCATTTTGTCTATTCAACAGTTCAAATTGCATCATGTTCAGTGACGTCCCTCCCCGTCGTTGCCCTTTCTTCCCTCACCCATGGTCAGGACATCATGGTTCACCTATTAAAAAAAATAAATAAAAAACACCTTTGTTGAATATGAAGAGAAAAAATAATTGAAGGCATGAATGGTTGCACTAGAGCATGGGTTACAAATTAGTTGATGAGGGTTTGGTTAATATTTGAAAAGATTAGCTAGAGTATGGTGGTCATGATGTGCATCAGAAGTTGTTGAAGGAAATTGCATCAATTGGTTGTCTCCAAGAATGGTTGGAGTTCAGATTTCAAGTGAATGTGAGATATCTTTATGGGTTGTGACGGGTGGAGACGACATACATCATGACCAAAACATAATGGTGCAAAAGTAAGTCCATTACATTAATTCTTTGATAAATTTTAACATATAATTACTAATAATTCATATAAAAGATTTTGATAATGTAAATTGACGGTGAAGTTGAATACACTCATAACAGTGGGTCTATAAATATCAAGAAATTACTTATGCAATTTCTATATAGATCGAAACATTAAGGTAAAATTCACTTACAAAATAAATTTCACATAGTTTCTGCATGAATTATGAATGGTTCTCATGAATAATGTTACCTTTCTCATTATGAAGGATGTTCACTACATAGGAAATCAGTCCCCAAAAATTTTTATTCATTTTTTTTTTCTTTTTCTTTCTTTTTGGTAACATTATATATTTAGGAACTTATTTATTGTATTTTTAAAGTTTATATATGTTATGTTTTGTTCATGATTTTGCTAAATTGTCTATACAATATACTTACAAATGGGTGCATTGTTTAGTATGCTTATTCTATTATAAAGTTTGTTCTCTACATTACAAGGACAACTACAAGTAACAAGGACTTTTAAAAGCTAATTACATTACATTATATTAGATTAACCACATGCAATGCACGCACACCCCACTACTATATATAAGAGAGCAAAAATAGAGGAGAGAAAATGAGGGTAAAGATGAGAGAGAGAGAACTCCTCATCGCCATCATCCTTACTCATCGGTGCCGCTACTGCCGCTTATGGAAGCTGCAACCACCATCGATCATTGTTACCATCTTCATATCGAAGATGAAGAGAGAGAAACAGATATAGGGAAGACAATGAGAGATGACTATGCGTTTGAATCTCCAAAGAAAAGAAGAAAATGAGAAAAAAAAAGAAGAGACTAGATCTGAGAATGAAGAGAGACAGAGGGTCTCTTCATTTTTGGAGTTCTTAGGGTTTATGAGATAGAGTAAATAATTATGGAGAGTGTATATGTTTATGGAAATTGAGAGTTAGAATAGAGAGAGAGAGAGAGAGAGAGAGAGAGAGAGAGAGAGAGAAGGGTGGGTGTTAATGGTTTAGGGTTTAGGGTGACTGCTAATGGTTATGGAAAATTAACAAACCTTGATGAATAGAGAGAGAGAGAGAGTACTACCATGAGAAGTGATATGAAGTGGAACAATCTGTGTGACAGACTGTGATGAGATAAGATCAATGCAATAGAAAATTAATATACATCAATATCTATTCGGTTGGGTAGGGTTGGCTCGGTGCGCACCACTTCTACTCATTTCGACCATGAAATCATGAAATTAAATAACAAAAAACTGCAGCTGATTATGTTGATCCTTGAAACCATCCGTAAGAGCTCAGGTTGGCCCGGATCGGACGGTTTTGGCAGGTTGATGGGTTACATGCACACCCCTAGTGACATGTCAAAAAATATAGAGCTTTTTGGTCACGAGATCTTTACAACGATAACCCTTATGGTGAATGCTATATCCCAGAAACATACATAAGACATAACGAGAACTAAGCTTGGAGCAATCCCATTTGGGAAGAAGAACAAAATATGGTTAGAAATTGCACCAAAGAGGCACTCAGTAAAAAGAGAAGCCCAAGAGAACATATGCAACAATCTGTTTTGGGTGAGCGGTCATTTGGTCGCTCATAGCGAAGATGCGCAACTCCCAGTATCTTGTATATTTGTAGGCTAGACCGTTTAAGCGATAAAGTGGTCGCTCAAGCGAAGAATTCAAGTTCTCAGTATTTTCAACATAGCTCTGTAAAACTTTTGAGACCTTGTGTTTATCACTCGAGTGATTGAAAGTTCGCTCAAGCGGTCTCTTTGTATTATTGCACTTCGCTCAAGCGGTGAATTGTTCGCTCAAGCGGTCTAGTCCGGACAACTCACTTAAAAGTCGACCAAACATTTCTTTTTCTCACCTTTTCCAACTCTTTCCTCTCTCTAGCACCCTTATTCTGAAACCCTAGCCCCAAACACTTGATTTCCCTTGATTTCTACCAAGATCTACCTTATATCCTCCAAGAGGGTTGAAGATCAAGCCTAGATAAAAATACATTACTGATTGTTTTCTCAAATTTTTTTTTTTTGGAAGCTTGAAGTTAGGTATTCACCTATTGTCTTCAATCTTAAGGTAGGGGTACTTTTAACTCATTATATTCTTGATTTGAGATATATATATATATATGGTAATTTTCTAGGTATAGCATGGTATGAGATGTCTTTGTTCAAATAAAGTGGTTTGTTTAGTTAATGGGAGCTTGTATCTAAAAATTTTGAGAAAGATTGTACAAGTCTCTTGTTGATTCCTTATGTTGACTTTTTATATGCAAATAGGAGGGAAGCCCCAAAATCTATTAAACCCTACCTTTCCAATTTAATTGACAAAGGAGAATGTTGTCTAATTGACTCCTGAATGGTGAAATTGAATGTGTTGAATTTACTTTGGCATTGAGATTTGGACATTTGATGACCTGTGAAAATAAATTCTTGAAAATTGGGGAATGATGAAATTGTTAAATTAAAGGATTGGCTATGTAAAGAATATTATAAATAATGTTGTTATGGATTGAACCAACTTTAGAGAAAATATATTTGAAAACTTATGCATCATGTGATTTAATGTAACGCCCTGAAATAAATAATACAACCCATCTCATAATCAATATGTACAATTGATCAACAACATTGTATATTCCCTTTCATTATATCTTTGATCATTACAAAATGTGACATATGCAATATATATTCACAAATCCTAGATCCTAAATCTATAGCTTATGGTATAAATACACGAGTAAAAAGGAAACCAAGTACTGAAATGCCTTAATGGCTATAACTTTTCAAGACGATGCTTGGTTACAACAAAATAAGTTTAAACTCAATACAAGTAAAGCCCTAGGCTTAAACAAAATTAATTACATCAAGAACAAAAAATGAAGCCTTAAGCTCCAAGTCCCCCCAAGCTATGTCCTTGGTGGAGGCATATCATCAGCACTTGAAAGTTGTTTTCCACATAGGATAAGCCACAACCCAGTAGAGATACTCTAACATAATATATGAATCTTAGCAAAATTATAAGGTGAATGCACTTGCATGCCATTTTCCAAACATTTCTCATTTTTCCATCTCAAAACATTGCAATTCCATATTGTATATCAATTCATGAAAATAATCATTTTATATAGAAGACTGGGTAGTAGATACAAAACACTAAGAATCTCTAGGTACTTGTTTGCCAGTAGGTTATACAAGCGCTACCAAAGCCATTTTACCGATACTAACCGGAAGGATCGGTACCTAACCGCATAAGTTTCTAGACTTTCACCAATGAGACATAGGCCAACATAATAAAACCACAACCACACCTCCTAACCAGATTTACCACGGTATTCACATGTTTTTTTTTTTCTCAAAAACCAAAACATTTACAATGTTCAATATGAAATGATGCTCAGTGCACAATGTATGAGAAATTAGTTTCAACTCAACCTAATCGTCATGCAATGTCTATAACACTCAAGACTATCCTCCACTGATAGTCCAAAACAGATATTTTTATTCAAAATATAATTTCCAATCAAAAGATACAATTTCATCAATTACAATCGAAGTGTTATTACATATCCAACTCCACTATCACCATCAACATCAACACTAACATCACCATCAACATTATTTCAATTTCACAATACTCAACATCGTTTTCCATTTCCCTTAATAATTCTAAATATCCAAAATCTAGGGCAAACCCTCTTTATTTTACAAAATCAATTTTAAGAAGAAACATCCATCATTCTAACATATCTCACTCATAAATACATCCCCCTATCCATTTTCAAGAATCCCTTTGGAAAACCCTATCTTTTTATTTCAAATTCAAACCCTAGGTTTTTCTCAAAATTTCCCAACACAGTACCCTTTTCAAAGAACAAATAACTAAGCTAAAAATCATATAAAAGAGTCAAAGAAATCTCTACCTCAAAGTAGAAGACATTGGGTACAACTTGACGGAGTCGAAAACACTAACTTCCCTGATTAAAATGAAGCCATTGACGTGCTCAACGATTTACTCCAAAGGATAACGGTGAGAAAACCAACGGATTTGGAGTATTTGGAGCTAGAGTACAAGAACTATAGAGAGAAGGTAAAGATTTTAGGATTTTGAAATGTTTAGAGAGAGAAAGAGAGATGAAAAAGTGATTCAAAAAGTCTTCTTCTCGAACTGATATACACACAGATCGCTCGAGCGACCAAAACACCGCTCGAGTGAACAGACACGATAAATGACATCGCTTGAGCGCACAATGGGCCCTTTCTAGTAGTTTTGCAGACTGCAAAAGATCGCTCGAGTGCAAGAAGTGTTGCTCGAGCGAAGATATCACACTCTTAGTAGTTTTACAGACTATAAAGGACCGCTCGAATGTAGGAATGGTCGCTCGAGCGAACAAGCAAAATTCTAGGCAACAACTTTTTGTAAAAGTAACCTCTTAACCTATTTCAAATACAACCAAAACTTCCAAAAGCCAAACTCAATAAGCAACAAGTTGGAAATGTGATGAGCAATAGTTAAGTACATGAGTTCTCAGATTTGAAAGCAACAATTAGGTCAGGTCTAAACCAGAATCGTTATAATCTCTTCCTTAAGGAATTTCGTCCCCGAAATTTAAAATCAACTAACATTCAAAGAAAATGAAACAATTTCCACATCATTCAGATTTGTAACAGGGATATATCAAGTTTCTTAACATCAACTATCACAGTTTAATTTTCCCAAATCATATACAATGTTCACATATTACAACATTTACAAAATTTTCAACATAAGTTTCAAATATCAGCAAATAGGTCATGATACTTCTCATAGACTTCTACCCCACGTTCTCAAGTCGCTTCCTCAATTCTATGATGTTGCCACATCACCTTAACCAACAAAATAGTCTTGTCTTGCAAGACTTGGTCCTGAGAGTCTAAAACTTGTACCGGTCTCTCCTCATACGAGGCATTCTCATCTACCTCTAACTTGATCCAATCTAATAAGTATGAAGGATCAAGCTTGTACTTCTAGAGTATACCAATATGGAATACGTCATGAACCCTAGAAAGTTAGGGCGACAAGGCCAAACGATAAGCTACCTCCCCAATCAACTCTAGAATCTCAAAAGGCCCAATAAATCTAGGAGACAACTTCCCACTCTTCCCAAATTTCATTAAACCCCGTCTCGGTAATATCTTCTAGAACACGTGATTTCTTATCTCAAAAGACAATGGTCTCTTCCTACGGTCGACATAGCTCTTCTGGTGACTTTGAGCTGAAGCCAACCTCTTACGGATAAGTGCAACCTTCTCAGTTGTTTTCCGGACTAATTCAAGACCCAACATGGGCACATAATCCACCTCAACCCAACACACTGAGGATCTACACGGTAGGCCATACAAGGCCTTAAATGGTGCCATACCAATACTTACCTAAAAGTTGTTATTGTAGGCAAACTCCACTAAAGGTAAGTGCCTCTCCCACAATCCCTTAAAATCAAGAACACATCCCCGAAACATGTCCTCTAAGATCTGAATGGTTCGCTTGGACTGTCCGTCTAGTGCCTAAGGCATTCTGTAGGCTCTACCACAACCAAGCTGTGAAACGAGGATCTCTATTCGAAACGATAGTCACAAGGACCCCATGAAGTCGAACTGTGTCCCTAACATAAATGTCGGTAAGATAATCTACCAAGTCACTTGTGTGCATAGGTACAAAATGTGCTGATTTAGTTAATCGGTCAACTATCACCCTCATGGCATCATTACCCTATTGAGTCCTCGGAAGACCCACAACAAAATCCATTGTAACATGCTCACATTTCCATTCGGCTATAGGTAAGGGTTGCAACAAACCTGCTAGTCGCTGGTGTTCGGCCTTCACTTGTTGACAAGTAAGGCACCTCGAAACAAACAAGGTTACGTCTCTTTCATCTCCCTCCACCAAAATTGGCAGCTAAGGTCATGGTACATCTTCGTGCCTCCCAGGTATACTGCAATGCATGAATGGTGAAACTCTCGAAGTACCTCCTCCTTACAAAGATTCTGGCATGAAAAGACAGTCCAAATACCTCACACTCGAGTTAGAGTGCATGTTCAAGCCCGTTTCTATTTTCCCACTGAATATCTTTCCTCAGATGGCTTCTATCTCATGATCACCCCGTTGTGCTTCTATAACTCGACTCACTAATGTAGGTTATGCAACTACAGTAAACAAAATAGCTGACTCAACGAACTCGCCAAGATGCAAGTCAAACTCACCAATAGTATCCAACATCTCCCATTCCCAGATGGCAATACTAGCTACACTGCTTACTGATTTGATACTCAAGGCATCAGCCACTACATTGGCCTTCCCTGGAAGATAGTACAACTCAAAGTCATAATCCTCCATAAACTTCATTCATCTCATATGTCTCAAATTCAAATCTTTCTGTGAAAATAGATACATCAAACTCTTGTAATCGGAAAACACCTCAAATCTCTCACCATATAAGTAGTGCCTCCAGATCTTTCAGGAAAAAATCACTGCCACTAGTTTTAGGTCGTGAGTAGGATAGTTTCTCTCATGAGTTTTCAACTGCCTCGAACTGTAGGCTATCACCTTCACCTCTTGCATCAACATACAACCCAAACCTTCCCATGATGTATCATAGTAAACTGAATAGCCCAAACCTCTCCAGAATAATCAATATTGGAACAGTAGTAAGTCTAACCTTAAGCTCTTGGAACGACTTTTCACAAGTCTCACTCCACATAAACTTCACCCCCTTCCTCATCAATCTAGTTAATGGTGAGGCTGTAGCTAGTTTTTTGTGCTCGTCGGAGGGGTTTAATCTCCTTAGGTACAATTTCCTACAGTTCAGACTCCTGTGGTTCTAAATCTGGTTTCACAAGTGTAATGTGAAACAGAAAAATGAATGAGAGTCCAGATCCAGCAAATCTTAGAAAAATCCATTAATCATAAGAGATGCCAAAAATGGACTGTATTGCTAAATTTCAGAGTTGCTACCTAATGTTTTTGGAAAAATTAAGAAACCCGTGACTCCAGCCAAAGGCCACTTGTCCATCACAACCAAAGTGTCTCGGTTCGGGAACTTAGGTATGAAAGGAAATGGTCATGAATTAACCACCCCACTCACCCGATCAAAGATCGGCCTCTACTAAGTCATGATGTTAATTTTATAGACATTATATGCTCATATTCTGATTTATTAATAATGCTAACATTACTATGTAAAGCAAACAAGTATAGACTATGTCACTTACTTTGGAATGCTTTGATCTTGTGCAATTTTGAAAGAGTTTTGAGTATGTACAACTCAAAGAAAAAATGAGCTCATATATACAACAATCAAAGTCATTCCAACTTAAGTGAAATAGCATCCATCCACAGGCATTCATAGAGTTATTTCAAGTAAACAAGTAGCCTCATGGCAATATGCTTGACATGGTAACACAAACACACACATATGACATACTAGAGCACAAAATGCTCATCTAGTACTCATTTGTGGCAAGCCGAAGAAAAGAAGATAATTAGAAAAAAAAATGTATGATTCTAAAAATGCATATGACTAATGTAACACATACAAAAGACAACTACTAGATTCGGCTATTAACATGACATGTGAATCAACTCAAAGCATGATGTAGTGCACATAATCAAGTAGGAAATGATAACACCATCAAGTATGATGAGCCGAACCTTAATGTATACAAAAATGGATACAAAGCATGGAAATGATAAAGGAAAACATGATGTTCTTTTACAACTATGGTAAGCATAAATAAAAGGGAGAAAGAAATGGAGGTTGAAAGACATACATCAAGTGTTACAAATCTAACCTCTTTACAAGAGGGTCCGAATGGCCTGATTAACAATTATTACATCTCCAAATGAATTAACTAATTATTACATATACAAATTTCAAAGCGACTAATCTAAAGGAGTTGAATAAAGGGTGGGAAACCGTGCGTTCGCAAATGGGAACATCTTCCAGAAACAGCTCTGCTTGTTGTCAGAAATTGCTCTATTTGTAGCCAGAAAATAGTTCCGTTTTAACCTCGAGGTCTACTCTGCAAAGCTGAATAAACACACTGGTCGTACAAATGAGTCGGTCGGCCGTACACTTGACTTGGCTTTCTGGCTAAAGAAATCGGTCGGTCATACACTTTACTGGCTGGCCGTAAAACCATGTTGGAAAACCCGCTGCAATAGAACTGGAACAGAGCAAACAAAGGGTTTCCAAAAGATGTTCATCCTTCATGCTCCCTTTTATCATGAAGATATTTAAGGAGGAAATAGGTTTGCTTCACAAACCATCAAACATCCCGAGGGATGATGATTAGTGAAGCAATGAGATGAAAGATCTAATGAGTAGGAAGTTGAAAACAAACAGAATCATTCAAAGAATTGGTTGGAACCTACTACATCTCATAGTGAATAAGAGTAAATGAGTACTCAAATTTGGAGAGAATAGGTTAAAGAAAACCAAATTTGAAAAACAAGCTTGTTAACAAGAGGTTATATCTTGAAGAAAAGGATTAGAAACTCCTCTCCCTACTCATGGAACATGGATTGACATCCATTTCCATGCTTTGAAATGGAACGAGAAGAGAGTTTCTAATACTTTCGATGAAAGATCTCTTGTTTTGCTTCGAAGAGAACAAAATCAAAACTAAAAGAAAAAAAATATAACAACTCAAAAGTTGTTGTAAGCTCCTCTTCCTACTCATAGAATAAGGATAAGACATCCATTTCCATACTTCAAAGTGGAACTAGAAGAGAGTTTTCAATACTTTTTGACAAAGAGCTCTATATGAGCAACAATGGGAATAAGGGAGAAAATAGAAAATCATGCTAACTATTAAAGCTTAAACACACAACTCGTCAAAGTTGTTGACAACTCCTCTTTTATTCATGGAATAAGAATGAAACATCCATTTCCATGTTCCAAAAATGATCGAGAAGAGAGTTTTTAACACTTTTAAAATGGAAGCTATCACCTAGCTTCAAGGTAAACAACAATATCACGAAAGCGAAAGATTTACAACTAGTTAGTCAAACTCATGGTGGGATGGCTAAGCTCTAAACCTCCCATGACCACAAGGTTTCAATATACTAAGGAAAGCTATAAGAACAAAAGTAAAGCAATCAACTCAAACGTATTGGCGGCTATGTCCTAAACACACCAAATTCGTGAGGACTATTACACTATTACAACAATGTATATCACACAAAAATAACCTAAAAATAGTGCTGAAAATTAACTAAAAGACGTGAAAAAAATAGAGCAAAGATGACAGAGAACAAAGGAGTTACAACTAGTGAACAAGCCTATGGAAGGGTGGCTAGCCCTTCCACTTTTAACAAAGCTCAATCACATTTTTTAAGCCTAAAATAACCTTTGAAAATTAGTATATTATGACAAGAAATGAAGACTAAAAGAGTAAAATAAAAGGTGATGAAAGGAGTTCAAAGGTTAACCGCTTGGAGAGATGAAAAACTTCTTAGTTAACAAACTTCAATCCAAACACCCTCAAGTATTTGAAATATGGTTCAAAACTTCAGCAAAAAGCTTCAAAGTTTGAGCTTCAATGGTGTATCTATAGTGTATTTATAGTCAAGAAGGTTCGAAGATCAAGAAAGAGCTTTGAACAATGTCCTAAGCCTTTTGAAAAAATTTCTAACCCTAAATTTTGAAAGGAGATGGTCTATTTATAAGATTTCCGCCTTCTTCTATCAAAAATATCTTTAAAAAAGGACAGGTGACCAAATCCTGTGTGAGAGAGAGATTTATGAGCTGAATTGGGCCATGGTAATGGTCGGGAAAATTGTGGGTCGTGGTAATGGCCGGGCAAATTGTGGGCCGAACACAATTGGGCCGTGGTAGCTTGGGCCTGTCCGTAAGGGTTTTGCTTGGTTAAGGCACAGGGCATGTGGGACCGAGCTACTTGGCTTGTTGGTGCGGAAGCCGGTCTACTAGGAGTTCGGCCGAGATGTCTGCCTGTCTCCATGGGTTCCACGGTTCATGCATTAGCTCGGCAGGAAGACCGACGGCTAACCGGCTCGACCTACCTCGAGCTCGGCTTGCCGGAATGCCGGAATGCAACTGAGTTCGATTGTACAGGGGCTTGGAGAATGGTTCATTAAGGTATGCCGCTCAGCGCAGTCAGGAGAAACCGAGGAGGTTCCGCTGGTCTGCCGAGCTCTGCCGAGGTATCCTAACAGTTTGGTTAGGTGGTGATTGCTGGATTTATGCTGACAGATGGGATAGCAGCACCACGTGTCGAGAGACTAATGGGAGTAGATTCGGGGGCAGAAGGTATATAAGCAAGTCTGCGCCCCCCATGCCTGGACAGATGAACATTTGGTGAGATTTACACTAAACACTCTCTCATCTCTCTCTCTCTATCCCTGTGTGTGTGTCTAACTTGATCGTCAGAGGGGTTTTCCTGGCCACATACCGCCGGGCAGCTCACCGCCGTTGTGCTCGCAGGTCGATCGGATAGACAGAAGCTTGGAAGAAAGGAGTGCGGGTTTGCCTGAATATTTGCTCCCCGCATAATTGGCGCCGTTTGTGGGAACTTTGAGAGACAAAACCTTGTCTTCCAGGCTCATCTGATCGCCGTCCATGGCGAACAACGACAAGATTCTGTTGTCTGCCATCGACGGAGTTACCCCGGAGTCAGGCAGACGGAGAGAAGGACATCCCACCGTTCCTCCTATGGCAAACCTGGAAACTTCTCTAGGAGGACATTCAAGAGACGCGCGGGATAAGCGCGGAAGAAGCTTTGGACATTCACGGAGTCCAGGCGGTCACCGGCGGCGGAGAGAATCGCACGCCAGGCGACTGGAACACAAGCTAAGGGACCAAGATGCCGTCATCTGGAGAATGGCGGCGGAGATGGAGGATCTTAAGCGACATGTCAAAGGGAAGGGTGTAGCTGGAGTGGGAGACCACAGTGAGCGCACCCAACCCCGCCGTTCATGCAGTCAGAGCCAGCGGCGTACTCCGTCTATCTCAATCACCAGAAGTTACACGGTTGGAGATTTCGACGCACACGTAGAGAAGTCCCGCACGCAAGACAGCACCGATCAACCCTCACGTCCGGTGACGACGTCGAGGTATTCTTATTCCGCTCGTTCAGAGGATTTGCGGGTAGTCTTGAAGGAACGGGCTCGCCGGCGGGAGGCTTAGAGAGTGCTGGCGTTCCAGCGGCTATCCTATGGGGTTCATGCTAGTGAAGAGGTCAGAATGCCTCCACCTCGCCTAGCTGTGCCTCTCATTCTAGACACAGACTTGGCAAGGCTGAGCGCCACCCCATTCTCCATGGAGATAGAAACAACACTGCTTCCTGCGGGCTTCCACCAGCCTAAGTTCACGCTCTACGACAGAAAAACCGATCCCTATATGCATGTAAGACACTTCCGACAGGTCATGGCCGGACATAGGCGGAATGACGCTCTTATGTGCCTTATCTTCCCGTCAAGTTTAGGCGTACTAGGCTTGAAATGCTTTGAGAGGCTGCCGGAGGGGAGCACAGAAAGGTGGCAGCAGTTGGCCGAAGCCTTTGTGACGCGCTTCAAAACCAACACCAAAACGCCAAAAGAAGTTGACCACCTTCTCAGTGTCAAGATGGAGCCGAGCGACACACTGAAGGCATACAACTCCAGATATTGGGAAACCTTCAACGAGATCTTGGATTGCCCGGTCAACCTGGCAATCACCCAATACAAGCGCGGT
Source organism: Camellia sinensis (assembly GCF_004153795.1). Taxonomy (NCBI): domain Eukaryota; kingdom Viridiplantae; phylum Streptophyta; class Magnoliopsida; order Ericales; family Theaceae; genus Camellia; species Camellia sinensis. The sequence continues at coordinate 737,120 of NW_021026763.1, read as the reverse complement.
CTCCCGGTCGGATATAGGCTGAGGGACTTGCTTACAATGAACCAGCCGCTATCCATGGGGCAACTAATGCAGCGCATCAATGAGGACATCCGAGTAGAGGATGATGTAGCGGCGTCCACTGCGAAGACAACCCCGGTGGCAACAGACAAAAAGGCCTTACAAGATAATCGGTCTGGCGGGTAAGGGGGCATACCACTTAGAAGATTTGGATGGCAAAGGCGTACCCCGGCCATGGAATGCGGCTAACCTCAAACTATTATATTCTTATCATTCTTAAGTAATTTTTTGAGGAAGCACTTGTTTCCCCTACACTTCTAAATGTGATACTCTTTTTGTCAATGTAATAGAAATGAATTACTTTTGCCGAAGAACTTTTCTGATTCAGCCGAGATGATTTACTCCGGCCAAATGAGTTGATGATTTGCTCAACTCTGAAGTTTCAGCCGAGATGATGTACTCCGGCCAAATGAGTTGATGATTTGCTCAACTCTGAAGTTTCAGCCGAAATGATGTACTCCAGCTAAATGAGTTGATGATTTGCTCAACTCTGAAGTTTCAGCCGAGATGATGAACTCCAGCCAAATGAGTTGATGATTTGCTTAACTCTGAAGTTTTAGCCGAGATGATGTACTCCGGCCAAATGAGTTGATGATTTGCTCAACTCTGAAGTTTCAACCGAGATGATTTACTCCGGCCAAATGAGTTGATGATTTGCTCAACTCAAGGCTCTAGCCGAGATGCTCTATCCCGGTGGGAAGCTCAGAGGATGGCGGTGCGAACAACCGTGGAAGAGATCTAGGGAGTTTGGTTTTGGAAGACGTCAGTCAGAAGGCCGAGAAAAAGGGGCAATTGACAATCATTTTGGTGGAAAGACCAGAGTTCCTTGCCGAGCTGATCTTGCTCACCAAGAAGGAAGTCGCGGAGCGGACCTTGCTCGCCTTCTTTGGAGTTCCTTGCCGAGCTGATCTTGCTCGCCAAGAAGGAAGTCGCGGAGCGGACCTTGCTCGCCGACCTTGGAGTTCCTTGCCGAGCTGATGTTGCTCTCCAAGAAGGAAGTCACGGAGCGGACCTTGCTCACCTTCTTTGGAGTTCCTTGCCGACCTGATGTTGCTCGCCAAGAAGGAAGTCGCAGAGCGGAACTTGCTCGCCAAGAAGGAAGTCACAGAGCGGACCTTGCTCGCCTTCTTTGGAGTTCCTTGCCGAGCTGAAGTTGCTCGCCAAGAAGGAAGTCGCGGAGCGGACCTTGCTTGCCTTCTTTGGAGTTCCTTATCGAGCTGATGTTGCTCGCCAAGAAGGAAGTCACGGAGCGGACCTTGCTCGCCGACCTTGGAGTTCCTTGCCGACCTAATGTTGCTCGCCAAGAAGGAAGTCGTGGAGCGGACCTTGCTCGCCTTGTTTGTAGTTCCTTGCCGAGCTGACCTTGCTCACTAAGAAGGAAGTCGCGGAGCGGACCTTGCTCGCCTTCTTTGGAGTTCCTCACCGAACTGATTTTGCCCGCCAGGAAGGCAAGTTGAGGCTTCAGCCAAGCAAGCCAAGAAATCGAGCACGAGGAATAGCGCGGTTGATGTCTTGCAAACTAAGGACCGAGGAACCCCGGTCAAATCATGTAATCCCAGTCACACTTGCGCGGACGGAATTAAGGGGCAATTGAGAGGGAGATTTATGAGCTGAAATCGGCCGTGGTAATGGCCGGGCAAATTGTGGGTCGTGGTAATGGCCGGGCAAATTGTGGGCCGAACACAATTGGGCCGTGGTAGCTTGGGCCTGTCCGTAAGGGTTTTGCTTGGTTAAGGCACAGGGCATGTGGGACCGAGCTACTTGGCTTGTTGGTGCGGATGCCGGTCTACTGGGAGTTCGGCCGAGATGTCTGCCTGTCTCCATGGGTTCCACGGTTCATGCATTAGCTCGGCAGGAAGACCGACGGCTAACCGGCTTGACCTACCTCGAGCTCGGCTTGCCAAAATGCAACCGATTTCGATTGTATAGGGGCTCGGCGAATGGTTCATTAAGGTATGCCGCTCAGCGCGGTCAGGAGAAATCGAGGAGGTTTCGCCGGTCTGCCGAGCTCCGCCGAGGTATCCTAACAGTTTGGTTAGGTGGTGATTGCTGGATTTGTGCTGACAGATGGGATAGCAGCACCACGTATCGAGAGACTAATGGGAGTAGATTCGGGGTGCAGAAGGTATATAAGCGAGTTTGCGCCCCCCATGCCTAGACAGATGAACATTTGGTGAGATTTACATTAAACACTCTCTCATCTCTCTCTCTCTATCCCTGTGTGTGTGTCTAACTTGATCGCCGGAGGGGTTTTCCCAGCCACACACCGCCGGGTAGCTCACCGCCGTTGTGCTCGCAGGTCGATCGGACAGACAGGAGCTTGGAAGAAAGGATTGCGGGCTTGCCTAAATATTTGCTCCCCGCACACTGTGCATGGGAGCAGCCTGTGCTGCAAATGTAACAGCCTGTGCTAGGAATGTAGAATAAGATGCTACATATGGCCTACCGGCCAATTGATTATACGACTAGCCAAATTAATTAGCCTACTACTCTCTATGTGGTCAGGCTAGAAAATAGGGTTTTGATCAAAAGTGGTGCAAGGTCTGGGTTTGGAGCTTGAATTCAAATTCCTTTACTGAAGATTCAAAAGATTACACAGCGTAACATTTCATCGGGTGTTCGGAATGAAGCGCCCAAGTCTTAAGGACGGTCAAAATAGGGTGTCTATAGTTGCCCCTCTTTGACAGAGCTTGGATCGACATGACATGATGTGAGTGAATGCCAAAACCTGAAGACGACCCATTTGACGAGGTCATAAGACTTGGGCAGATAAACAAAAATGCAGATGCAGTTGGTTGAACTCAAAAGTTGCCTACGTATCTCTTTGCAATGAATCAAACCAGCGTAGTTTAAGGGCATGATTCAAATGGTATACAATCCAACACAACAATCAAAACCACAAACGAGCATACCATCTGAAAATCATAAAGATAAGAGGGGGTACAAGCCAAACTACATAGTGCGTAGAAAAAAGTGAAAGGTACAAGACAAACTACGCATCACGTAGAGAGGGTGAAAGATACAAGCCAAACTACGCATCACGTAGAAAGAGTGAAAGATGCAAGCCAAACTACACATCACGTAGAAAGGGTGAAAGATGCAAGCCAAACTACGCATCACGTAGAGAGGGTGAAAGATGTAAGCCAAACTATGCATCGCGTAGAGAGGGTGGAAGATACAAGCCAGACTACGCATCCCGTAGAGAGGGTGAAAGATATAAGCCAAACTACGCATCACAAAATGTGAAAAGGAGGAGGGTGCAAGCCAAATCAAGCTTGTGTGATAAGGGTGAAAGGTACAAGCCAAACTATGCATCACGTGGAAAGGGTGAAAGGGTACAAGGCAAACCACACTCGTGTGATAAGGGTGAACAAACCTAAATGCATGCAATGCGAAAATGGTGAATACAAGTCGAATCACACCGTCGGGTGATAAGGGTAGATACAATAAGATGATATAGGTACGATGCATATGAATGCGATGCAATTGTTGCAGTTGATGCAAAATATAATGCGATGCATGTTCAATGCAACACACTGGAAAAGATGAACAAAAAGTGGTGCCTTCAAGAGCACCTCATGGGGGGCAAGCGGTGCCTTTGAGAGATCCTAAACACGTTTCAGCGTGAAAAGGATAGATGCTACAAGATAACGTATAATGCAAATGGATACAATGGGTGCGATAGAAGATGTAGTACATTTGATAAGCAATGTAGACCGTTGGGGAATGGTGTTTAGGGAGAGCACTTTTAATTGGCATTCTGACTTTAAAGCAAGCTGGAACTCGAGGTTGGGGTACATTCATACTCTGAAGAAATGACGAGACCTAAAAAGGTGCATCCGGAACATAATTTTGAAACTTTCTGAAGTTGAAGCAAACTCAAATACTCCAATTTTCCCTCTTCAAGATGAATATAGGACCACCTATGCATAGATTGGGAAAAATCCAACCAAAACACACTATTTCCCAACTTAATTAGTTGGCTGGGAAAAAAATAAGACGGCTATACAAATGTTTGATTGGCTGGCCAAACGTATCAATTATGGGGCAGTTTTGGGATTTAATACTCGAGGCTCTTTTGAACACGATTTTAGCTCTTTATTTCGTGCACAGACCATCCGAAAGCAACCTTTCTATCTCTCTAGGTACTCTCTTCCTTTCTCTAGATTTTCACTTTATTCGCATTACCCAAATGAACTTTTTCTTAAAAACCCTTTTAACCCTCTACATTTTGAACCGATTGGATTTTGATTTGGTTTGAGTTTTGGGATTCTCATAGTTTTTTTGCTCATTTTCACAAGTTCTCTTCGATTTTCTCTACTCACTCTTGAGTTTTCACTTTTATCACTCATTTTATCTCACCTAGGGTTTGGTTTTGGGTTTTTTTCACCTATTTCCCTCACTTTTCTTGCTTTTCTCTCACCACCCATCACCTTTTCCAGGGCCGAAGATGTTCCACAAGGTGGTGCTCTTTTTTTCATCCCCGAGGGTGATGCACCACTCTCCGATCCTGAGGTACCTATTCTTCCGTTCGCCACGGGTGCCGCGAACCCAATGTCAGAGGATACAGGCATTGTGGCAGGGGACATAAATAATCTGCTGATATTGTCGTGGAGGAGATCTACCCTCCTAAGCCTGAGTTGCCACCACTGAGGGTGAGCTCATTTGATCCAGTTACTTGTCACCTGCGTACTCATGCGATGGCTCCTGACGGTATGTTGAGATTTGATGATTTTGATCGGGATGTGCCTGAGGACTTTCTCCTATGAGAGCGCATGCTACACCTCTCCCATGATGCTTTTGAGGTATGAACCCTTGTTTCTTTATGTACTTTGCTTTGAAATTTATTACAATCCTTTGTCTGGCCATGTATTAACGAATTCTTTTAACTACAATACAACGCTTACTCTTAGAGAGGCTATGGAGCCATGACGGCAAGGGATTGGCATCAGGTGCTCTTAGCCATGGTCCAAGAAATGGTAGATGATGCAGGCTTTGGCCTTTTTTGCTCTAGACTCTCGTCGTTACAGGCGAGCCGACCTCTAGTCGATGCCTTGGTGGAGAGGTGGTGGGACACCACCAACTCCTTTCACTTCGCCTCCACAAGGGAGATGACGATGACACCCTACGATTTCTCCATGATCACTGGGCTACCAGTAAGGGGTGATCCGATCCCCTTTGACTTGGATATGGGCCAGTGGCAAGCTGCCTGGGTTCGTCTACTAGGAGCGCGTCCTTGCTTAGACAGGCCATCCATGGTACGATACAGTTGGTACTACAACCACGTCTATGGGGGTCAGCCAGCGTCTGAAGAGCAAGTTGAGTAGTACACTCGGGGATTTCTCATGTATGTTCTTGGCACCACTTGTTCGTAAACAGGTGGAACACCATGGGTTTGTATCTTTTGAGTGCACCAATGGTGCTACCACGGGTGCATTTTTCTGACTAGGGTGGTGCTGGCCTTGCCACTTTATATGGTTACATGGGTTTTGGTTCCTGCAAGAAGGGGCATATGATTGGTGGCTACTGGAGGGCTTAGGAGGTATATCCTACACTTTAATTTTCAATTTTTGTTGTAAATCATGCTTTTTACTTTGCATTTTCTGTCTTTGTTTCTATTTCTTGCTATTAACTTACAAACTGCTCTCTTCTTGCAACTCTGGGCCTATGCCTACTTTCCCGCTCTTGCCCCAGTTCAGACGGACGAGGTGGCACCGGCCATGCCTCACTCAAGGTTCTACGATGCCAAGTGCTATCCTCGCTGTCGCAGTGTCACTACTTTTGCCTACTACCGTCACTTCTTCAACACAGTGATGGCCCGTGAGGTAACTGAAACTCATACCCATTTCCATTCCATCTTTATTGCTTTGGCCCATACTTTGACAACTAACTTTATCTCTAAATCCTCTATTTGCAGATCACATGGTAGCCCTAGGTGATCATGTCTGCTGGGACGAGGGATAATTATGTCGATTATTGGGGAGGATCTTATTAGAGGGCCCTTTCTGCAGGGTCTAGTACTTGGGGGAGCACTTCATGTGCTAGACAGTAGGCCTCGCCAATCTTATAATTCCTGCTCCCCCTCATCCATCTATGAGGACTACCGACAGTCTTCCTATCAAAGCCATTGTTACATTCATGGTAGGGTAGGATGGTGATCTATACCGCGGGGTTGGAGACTACATTGCTTTCATTTGGACCCACCTCATGCCGTCTTTGACCCAAGTTCGCGTGGGTGGCACTGATGATGTACCCATCACTGGAGTGTTGTCCTCGTGGTTGAGACTGACGTGGAGGCATTGCCTCTATTGTTCATGTGGCCGGTCTCCCTGCGATTACCTACTAGTTGTCGAATGGGATGATCCATCAGATTCCCTTTGAGCACCTAGAGGAGCGAGAGTATTGTAGACACCCCATTTTTAACTAACCTTAAGACTCAGATGTCATCGTTTGAGCGCTCGATGATTGCGCATGTTTGTGCTCGTTTCGAGGTTCTGGAGTTTTCGGCTGAGTGCCTTGCCTCCGGGCCTGTGAACTCTTTGTGTTTTGGCTCAGTTTGTGGACCAAGCCTTGTCTTCCCTTGCTTGGAGGGAGAGAGAGGTCCGTAGACCACTTTTCCCTCTTGGAGACTAGTTTCCGGTTTCCGGAGCCTTCGGCCGTGTGCCTTGTCACGGGACCACTTAACGTTCTCCTCTTGGCTTGGTTTTTGAACCATGCCTTGTTGCTTTGGTCTAGAGGGACACAGAGGTCTTGTAGACCACTTTGTGGCCATAGACCACTTTTTCCTCCCGTAGACCACTTTTGGTGCCGTAGACTAGTTTTTTAGGCTTCCGGCTGCACGCCTTGACCCGCGGACTCTTGTCCTGCATCCTTTTTGGTTTGTTTTTGGCACAAACCTTGTTTTCCTTGCTTGGAGGGAGGAATAGGAGTTGTAGACCAATATCTCTCCCTAAAAACCACTTTTCTTCCCCCCCAGCCAGTTTTCTGGTCGGTCAACTGGTCTTGGTGGTCTTTGGACCACCAAAAGTGGTCGGCAGCCATGCCACCACCTTGCTTTCTTGGTACAGACCACCCCTCCCCCCCCTGCCGACCACTTTTTATTCTTGCAGACCACTTGTGTTGGTCGGTCGACCAGTGCAAGTAGCTGGCCGACCACTTCAACTGGTCGGCAACTTTCCTGCAGTTTCCTGCAGATATTTTCTTGCCAACTGTGACAGCTGGTGAGCACAGAAACCATCCTCCATACACGTGTATGAAGGGATTGCATCTAGCTTCAAGCTTGTTCAACAAGCTTGAGGCTTGGTTTTCTATATAAAGGAGGCCCTCTCTCCCTTCTCCAGGTTCAGAAAAAGTGGCTTGAAGCTATACATACACTTTTATCTCTATCTTTCTCCCTTTGTCTCATATTTGTGCTTGAAAGTGCCTTTTCTTCACACTTTTGCACACAAACACATAGTGAAACACCACACTATTAGAGCTAAGGCACCTAGAAGCTGGTTTTGGTGTTTTTGGATTGGTTTGAGCTTAGAAAAGCTGCTAGAGTTGCAGCTTTGAAGTTGTTCTACAAGGGTGAATTTCTAACCCCTTAAAGCTTTGTTTTGGTTTAAGCTTTTGGCCCTATTTGCATGCTGATTTAGGCCTAACTTTCTACTGTAAAAAGTTCTGATTTTTAGTTCTTAACATGTTGGTTTGAGACCTCTTTGGTGTTAGGGGTGGTCTACCCCCTCTTGTGCCTTGTTTGGCTTTACTTTGTGCTATCCTTTTAAGCTATTGGGACCACCTCTTTTTAACATTCTCACCACTGAAAGTCAGAAGAATTTCAGTGGTGGAAAGGGTGTTTTGAGGTCCCAAATAGGAGGGGGGTCATCCCCTCTCCTTGTGTCTTGTGTGCTTGCCTTGTAGCTTATCGAAGTAGCATGTTTGCTAAGCTTGTTTTGGGTCTATCTTAGTAGGTTTTTGGTGTTGTTTCAGCATGTTATAGCTCTATCTAGGGTTGGTTTAATTACCCCTTGCATGCTCCTTGCACTTGTAGTGAAATTCCACTAACTAGCCTAATGTGCATCATGCTTTGGACCATCATTCTAGCATACTTTTGGCTCTACTCAAAGAATCTTTTGTTCATGTTTTACCATGCTCGAGCTCTGTTTTATGTTGTTTTGGTCATGCATGCCTTGCTTTGTATAGCCATAGTGCATTCTAGCTCACTAGCCTTGAGTTTCCAAGTCACTAGCATGCATTGCTTGGGCTATTTGCATGATTTGGCATCATTTAGTATGTGATTTCAGAGCATGTTTCACTGCCATGTCTTCACATCTTTCACTCTTTCAATGCTTTGGAAGGTTAGTGCTTTATGCCTTAAAAATGAGCCATTGTGTATGCCATCTTGCCTAGGCTTTTGGGCCACCATTTCAGTGTGTTTTTGGTCTTTTTTTTCCATAATACAACTCTGATTTTTGTTGGTGAAGTCATCTCATGCTTAGTTTTGATAGGCGTAATGTAATCTTGCTCATTGGCCTAGCCTACTTTATGTTTTGGCCCTTCATGCTATCTTGTTTTGGCTTTGCTCCATGCATGTTTTAGCATCATTTTGGCATGCTCTAGGACTGTTTTGGGTTGCCTTGGTAATATGGTTCTTGTATTGCATAGCTGTAGTGCAATTGGCCTTGTTAGCCTTAAGTTTTGAGCACCATAGCATGCTTCATTTGTGACATGTGCATGATTTGGCATCCTTTAACATGTTATTTCAGAGCATATAGCATTGCCATGTTCCCATTTCTTTCACCCTTTGAGTGCCTCTAAGGGTCATGCATTATTGCCTTGTTTGGGGACCAATGCGTATGCATGCTTGTCTAGACTTGTGAACTCCCATCTCAGCATGTTTTGGTCCTTGTTTTGACCTATTTGAGCTCTGTCCATAATTGGTTCAATCAATTGTGCCATGTATTGCATGCCTCTTGTGTAGTCTCCTTGAGTAGCCTTGTGCCTTAGGCCCTCTTGCATGACATACTTGGGTTGTTTGAATGGTTTGGCATCATTTCATACATGATTTCAGAGCTTGTAGTGTTGTTACACTTCCATATTTGTCACTCCTTGCTCATGTTTGAGAGTTGTGCTCTTATGCTTAATTGGTGAGCCAATGCATGTGCATGCATCATCTTGCCTTTCATATCATCCTTTCATAGCATTATGGCCGCTGTTTTGGCATGATTGAGGTCTGTCCATATTCGGTTTAAGTCCATTGAGCATGTTGTTTGAATGTCGTTGTTTGCATTGTGTTTTCATGCTGTTTGCATGTGCATGCATTGCATTGAGTTTGCATGCCATTAGCTTTGTTAAGTTGATCATATTTCATTACATTGTGTTTGGGTAGGGTGTTAGTCCAAACACGAGAAATGAGGGACGTTTCATACTTGAAGTGATGAAACGTGCCTTAATTCTCGGTTGCCGACCCTCTTGATCATGCATGATAGAGGTTAAAGCTCTTATGTGTTATTTGTGCATTCATTGACATTGAATTGTGCAAACTTGGCTTCTCGGCCATCGTGCGTTGCAATGCTCGATTGGTGGCCCGAGAGTCGAGAACCGCACTCCCTTGAGCTTAAGAAATGATAGGGAGAGTGGTTGTGCACACATACCTTGCAAATACATTGCTGTGCCCCTTTTTGTTCTCCGTTACAACAAAATGGAACTTGGCAGCATTTTCTGGTCGACAGACCAGTAAAAGTGGCTGGCCGACCACTTTTTCTGGTATGCAGCATGTGTAAGTGGTCTACAGGTGGTCTACAACACCACTAAGTGGTCGGTAGCCTTCCTGGAGGTCTTCATGTTGGAGTAGAAGCTATTTGGAAGTTTGTACAGTGCTCTGAGAACAAATGCAAACAAAGGCAAGTTGGAGCATAGTGATGGATTTCAGAATGAGGCGATCGAGCATGCATGCATTCTCGCCTCAAGGCTCCTGTTTTATTGCTTTGCTTAGCTAGTTAGCTATTTGGTTCTGTACTTAATTAGTTAATGCACTTAGCTATCCAATTTGTGTTGTAATAACTAATTAGTTAACTAGGATTAGTTAATTACTTCGTTTTGTAATAATTAGTCTAATTAGCTTAGATTAGCTAGTTTACTTATTATTCGGACCCTCCATCGAGAGGGCGAATTTTGTAATAAGCGTACGTGTGTGTGATGCATGTCTTCCAACCCCCATTTCTTTTTCCCTTTTACTTATCAGCTTTCGATGTTTAGTTTTAGGACATATTTCAATTAGCATACTTATGCTTCGCATGCGTGCATCATTCATCTGTTTTGCATGCACCAGGCTCGGCGCATCATAAAAACTGCATTGTAGTTCAATACTAATTTAAATACATGTTATCTAGTTGCATTCGCATGGCATTCTAGATAGTCGAGCCTATTTTAGTTGCATTTTTGCATGTGTTGCATTAGGCATCTTAACTTAGCTAGGATCATGCATTGATTACTAACTAGCTTCTTTTTTGACTCGGAGTACTAGGTAAGCTTTTACGCTTTAGCATACTGCATGAGATATGTATGTTTCCATGTATAGCATGCTTGCCATGAGGCTATTTGCTTAACTGATATAACTGCATGAATGCCTGTGGATGAAGGCTTCATTGCTTGAATTGGAAAAATTCATCGAAATGTGTGTTTTAAGCCCACTTGGAGTGGCAAATCACCATGTTTTCTTAAGCCCACTTGAGGGTGGCAAATCCACGTCTTAGCCTACTTGCGAGTAGCACTTTCAAACCATTTTCAAACAAACAAACATGAGATGTTTTGTTCCAACTTGAGTGATTTAGTCTATACTTGTATGCTGTGCGCATCACATAGTAATTCTAGATTAATAACCAGAATAAGAACGCATGTGTTTTCAAAAACAACATATCATGATAGTAAAGGCCGATCTTTGATCGGGCGAGCGGGGGTGCTCATTGCATGACCTTCCCCTCTCGTACCCAAGTTCCTAAGCCGAGGCAACTTTGGTGATGACAGACACGTGGCCTTAGGCACGAGTCAGGGTTTCCCAAATTTCCCCAAAACAAAATATTTAGGTGGCGACTCTGAAATCTGGCAAAGCAGTCCATGTTTGGCGCTTTTTGATTAAAATCGATTTTCCAAAACAATTTGCCGGATTTAGACTATTTGGTGATTTATCAGTCTTACATTGCACTTTGTGAGATTAGATTCAGAACCGTGACATGAGTCCGAACTGTAGTAGCTATGAACCACAATTCGCGCCCTCGCGTGCGGAGCAGAGTTTGGGCGGTCTGCAAGTATGTTTGAGATCCTAACATCCAATAAGTATGCACTTGTCTTATAGTTTACATTTCTTATTGCCCTTTCTCTATATGCTGATGTTCAAGCTTAATTATAGGTGCCAGTGGGCTATGTGGACAGTTTCCTCGAGCTGGATGACTCCTTGGTTCACATGGTGCGGAGGATGGAGGCATTGTCTCTTATTATGGTCATTAGGTATCCCATTTTCTTCTTTTGACCTGCTAGTCACTGTTCACATTATTTGATTGCTTTGATTGCTTTTGACATACTCTTACTAATTTTGCACCTAGCTATTTTGACACTCTGTATCTTGCAAACTCTTATGTTAGGGAAATTGTCCTACTTCATAGGGTTCCGATGAGCATTATCTCAAATAGAGACCCTTGCTTTACCGCTCAGTTATGGCAAAGTTTACAAACTATCATGGTCAGTTGATCTTTAGAACTGCCTACCACTCTCAAACCGATGGACAGTCCGAGCACACTATCCAAATACATGTTGAGAGCTTGCGTACAGGACTTTAAAGGTTCATGGGAAAACACTTACTTTTAGCGAAATTTGCCACAATAATAGTTTTCAAGCTAGCATTAGAATGGCACCTTTTGAAGCTTTGTATGGGCGTTCATGTAGATCACCTGTGTTGGATCGAAGTGGGGGATTCACCCATGCTTGGACCAGACTTGGTTCATGAGACCACTGTAGACACCCCATTTTTGATAATCCTTAAGACTTGGATGTCATCGTTTGAACACTCGATGATCATTCATGTTTGTGTTTATTTTGAACGCCCGAAGTTCTTGGCGGAGTGCCTTGCCTTTGAGCTTTTGAAACTTGTTTGTTTTGTGCTTAGTTGTGGACCAAGAGCTTGTAGCTTTGATTCTGGGGAAGAGGGTGACCTATCGGCCAGCCCTACAACCCAACGGCCAGGGTTTCTTCCCATCGACCATCAGTGGTGGCCGGTCAGCCACCAATGATGGCCGGCGGCCATTTTTCACATTTTTCAGATATTTTATGTGCCAGCTGTTGGTCACTGAATGCATCCTCCATACACGTGTATGGAGGGATGGAAACAAGCTTTTAGCTTGTTTTCCTATATAAGGGAAGGCCTCTCCCCCATTTTGGGGGTTACAAAATTTGTGAGCAAATTTTCCCCTCTCTCTCTCTCTAGAATCCTCTCTCTCTCTCTCTCTCTCCTTATTTTGTGCTTGAAAGTGAGTTTTCTCCACATATTTGCATACAACCCCTTAGCCAAACACCTTCACCTTGGAGCTGAGGTTCTTGGAGGCTTTGTTTGAGCTTCTCAAGGTGGTTTGAGCTCAAAAATTGTGCTGTTTGTTGCTGTGCTTCAAGGGTATTAAGCTTACTTCTTTAAAGCTTCGTTTTAGTTACTTGTTTAGCCACCTTTGCATGCTAGTTTTAGGCTGGTTTTAACTTCTAAAAAACTCTGTTTTTATGGTCAAAGTAGTGGTTTGAAGTTTGTTTTGGAGTTAGGGGTGGTCCACCCTCTTTTGTGGCTTGTTTGCTAAGTGTTGTACCATGTTTCAAAGCTTTCAAAGAAACTTTTTCTTGGCCTTTTAACCACTGAATTCCAGGGGAATTTCAGTGGCAAAAACTTGGTTTTGAGGTCCAAAATAGGAGGGGGTGGCCTCCCATTCTTGTCTCTTGTTTGTATGTGTAGATGGCCTAAGATGTGAGCATGCTTTTCTACCTTTTTGTGACTTAGTTCAAGCATGTTTTTGGATTTGTTTCGACATGCTTCAACTCTGTTTTTTGTTGGTTGCAACACTTCTTGCTTGCTTTTTGTACTTGTAGTGCAATCATGCTTACTAGCCTAGCATACCTAATGCGCTAGCCTATCATTCTAGCTGGTGTTAGCTTGACTCCAGCACATTTTTATTAATGTTTTGACATGCTTTAACTCTATTTTGAGTGGTCTTGGTCATATGAGCTTAGCCTTGCATGGTTGTAGTGTAAATGGCTTCACTAGCCTTGTGTTTCAAGGCCTCCAACATGCTTTGCATGAGATGATTGCATGATATAGCATCATTTAACATGTGATTTCAGTGCATATACCTCCGTCACACTCTCACTTATATCACACTTTCATTGCTTTTGAGAGTTGTGCTTTGTGTCTTGCTTGCGAGCCAATGTGTGCGTATGATTTTCTTGCTTTTTATGCTTTTATCTAAGCATGTTTTGGCCTTTGTTTTGGCATGTTTTAAATCTGTCCAGAGTTGGTTTGGTCAATTAAGCTTTGTATTGCATGCCTTTAGTGTAGTGCTCTTCACTAGCTTTAATGCTTTTAGCTTTGGTTATGTCTTGCATGTGTTGCTTGTATGATTTAGTGTCTTGAGCATGCCATTTCAGCACTAAACAGTCAGCAACCTCCCTCATTTCTTCTTCATTTTTTCATTTTTCCATTTTATCGCTTTAATTAGTTAGTATAGCTAATTATTCAAGTGTTGTAATATTTTAATTAGTTAGCTTAGTTAGCTAGTTATTCAAATTCAATGTGTTGTAATAATTAATTAGCTAGAATAGTTAAGTAGTTGGCTTGTAATACTTAGTTAGCTTAATTAGCGTAGCTAGTTAGCTTATTTATTTGGACCCTCCTTCGCGAGGGCATAATGTTGTAATAAGTGTGCGTGCGTGTGTGCATGTCTTCCAACCCCACTTCTTTCTCCCTTTTACTTAACCGTTTTCAATGGTTAGTTTAGGGTACGTTCTGATTAGCATACCTTATGCTTGTATGTTTGCATCATTCATTTGTCTTCCATGCACCGGGCTCGGCGCATCATCCAAACTGCATGTTAATCAAGTTGTTGCATTCATATGCCATCTTAGATAGCCAAGCCTATTTAGTTGCATTATTGCATGTGTTGTATTAGGCATCTTGTATAGTTAGGATCACGCAAATTTCTAACTAGTTTTTTGTTTTGGCTCAGAGTACACTGTAAATCTTTACGCTTAGCATCCTTGCATGAGTGTGAGTGTTGCCATGATAGCATGGTTTCCATGAGGCTATTCACTTAATTGATTACCTGCTTGAATGCCTGTGGGTGGAGGCTTGGTTGCCTGAATTGGAATAACTCATCAAATGAATGTTTTAAGCCCACTTTGTGAAGTGGCAAAATTATGTTTTAAGCCCACTTGAGAGTGGCAAATCCGCGCTTTAGCCTACTTGCGAGTAGCACTTTCAAACCATTTTCGAAAACAAACATAAGTTGTTTTGTTCCAATTCTTGTGATTTTGTTCTATACTTGTATATTGTGCGTCACATAGTAAAGCTAGATTAATAAACCGGAATAAGAACACATGAGGTTTATAAAATAACATATCATGCTTAGTAGAGGCCGATCCTTTGATCGGGCAAGCGGGGTTGCTCATGTTATGACATTCCCCTCTCGTATCCAAGTTCCCAAGCCGAGGCAACTTTGGTGATGATGGACACGTGGCCTTTGGCATGAGTCAGGGTTTCCTAAATTTCCCAAAACAAAATATTTAGGTGGCGACTCTGTAATCTGGCAAAGCAGTTCAGTTTTGGCATTATTTGATTTAAAATCTGATTTTCCAAAATGATTTGCAGGATTGAACTCTTTGGTGTTTATCAGTCTTACATTGCACTTTGTGAGATTAGATTCAGAACCGTGACAGGAGTCCGAACTATAGTAAGACCAATTCGCGCCTCTCTGAAAGGGGGGCGCGCGAAGAAAGTTGGATCTACAGTTTCTGGCGACTCTGCTAGGGATTTAGAGAGCTTGACTCAAACTCATAATATGTTGTTTTATCTACATTTATGTGTTTCTTTCCATTGTATTTGCATTGGTGCGCCTAAGTCACAATGTTTTCCATCTTCTATTCCTAAACGGTTTGCCAGAAGCTTGCTTGGAAAAGTGTGCCATAAGGCTGACCGGTTGCGGGCTCTGCCACGATGGGAACACAAACCTCGGATCTGGACTGCCGCTGTACCGTTTGATCCTCCTTTCACGTCTCGGTGTTAGGAGCGAGAGGTATATTAGGTGGTCTTGCTGAGGCACCCTTTTTGACCATTTAACTTAGTTACATATCGGAAGCCATAGAGACTGTTCCAAACTAGAACAGGCTGCTTACCCGAATACAGGATTGTTTGAAACCGCATGCATGCGTAGTGAAACCCTAGCTCCTGAAGAAACTAGGACAGGGAAACCCTACCCCACCATAGGGGTGTTTTGGCTTTCACTTGCTTGATATGTGCTGTTAGGGTGTGCCTCTACAGGAATGTATGTATCAGTTGCAAGTCTGGGTATTAGTCTGAGGACATCAGTATTTGAGGGTATCAGTATTGTGGCAGAAAATTTGGGGGCAGAAATCAGTGTTTGAGTACAGATTGTCCAGCTTATGATTTCAACTGTGTGTTGTCTTTATCTAAGCCGAGGTGCTATACGTTTTTCTGATTTTTGTTTTTTTTGCTTTATTTTCTGTTTTGCAAGGCCGTATTCTCATCATTGCTTCTGACGAGGCAGTTACCCCCCAAGCACTCTAGACCAGAGTAAGAAGGCTTTATCGATCTGGGGATCTTGTGAGAGGACAACCGGTGTTTGCTTCACTACCCCCGGTTACAAGACAGACGAGAGTTCGGCACAATTCACCAGTTCGTCAGTCACCTGTGCTCAGTGAAAACTAGTTTTCTACTTCTACTTCAGAGTGTACACCAAGTCTGTTAGACTAGTACCCCTCAGTCAGTATGGAGAAAATGAAGTGTCAACTCCAGCAAACTATCGAGGCCATGCAGCGGGACGCTGCTTGCCAAGCGGAGGTTACCGCTTGACAAAGAGAAGTTGTAGCCCAGCAAGCTGAGTTGATTTCCAAGCTTCAACTACAACAACAACCACAACAAGTAGCAGCATCTGCTTCGCACCCACCCTTACCTAGGGTTCCAATACCTGGGAAGGCAGCTAACGTCCAGGAGAATACGGACACTCCAGCGGGGCCAATCCCACCTCAGACCTCCAAAGCACCGGCCTACCCAACGGACACACCGTTCGAGTTTGAGGTTGATCCAACCTCTCTGAAAGTGAGCAATCTTGAGAAGCTGTTCAAGCGGGCTCAGGGAGTTAACTCAATCCCAGACATAGAGGATGGCTACACAGATTCGGCGGTGACATTGTCGGATAGATTTAAAATGCCTCACATAGACCGCTTCGATGGCTCGGGCAATCCTATGGTCCATTTGAGGCTGTTTTCAGATATTCTGCGCCTGATGGGCTTGACTAGAATGCAGAAGCTATCCCTTTTTGGTCGAACCCTGTCGGGTATTGTGGCCAACTGGTATGCCAAACTGGAGGATTCAGTGAAGAGGAATTGGGAAGAGATGGCCGAGGCGTTCATTGCCCAATATTCGTACAATACTCAAATCGAGGTCATAACTCGTGATCTCGAGGCAACCAGACAAGAGCCGAAGGAGGGCTTCTCTAACTTTGTCACCCAGTGGAGGGCTAAGGCCTCCATGATGACAACTAGGCCAACTAAGAAAGACCAAATAAGAATGGTCGTGCGGAATCTACAACCAAGGCTGCTGCAAAAGATGATTGTCTTACCCCTCCCCAACTTTGCTGATCTTCATGAGATTGGGGTACAGATAGAAGATGCTATGAAACAGGGTCTGATTGACCAGGAGAAAGAGCAGCCCAAAAGGGCCTTTACCTGCAGTTCAAATGCAGCTATGAGTAGCAATGCAGCTACGAGGACCTCTGACGTGGGCATGGTCACCACCACACCAAAAATAGCCACACCCTTCACCGACTCATCTGGAGCCACCTCTCAACCTGCAAAGTATCCACCCCGGGGCTAGAGGGTTTTCACCCCATTTTACATGTCTCTATCTGCGGCCTTGAGGGTCCTAATTAGAAAAGAGCATCTGAAGTCCCTGGAACCACATCCATTGCCAAATCCCCTCCCTTCTACACACAACCCAGCCAAGTATTGTGCCTTCCATCAGCAGCATGGGCATGAATCTAATTTGTGCATCAGGCTTCATCATGAGATTCAATATCTCATCGACAATAAAGTGATAGCGCCTCTTGAGAAGCCAAATGTCACTACAAACCCCCTTCCACCACATAACCAACCCCCTTCTCCACCCAAGCAAGTTAACCTAATCCAAACAATGGCCATCCTATACGACCCTAGCATATACATCACTCCCTCCAACCTGCCTAAGCCGGCGTTGTTCATCCCAGAATGCACAGACTTATGTATGAAGAGCACGTCAATATCCCAACCTGAACCCATGGTGGTGGCTGTGATAGAAGAGGGAACGCTTGAGGGCTCTGCAAGCTTAATTAAGGAAGCATACAACCCTTGCCACTTTATTGCGCTAGCCGATCAGGCCAAGCCGATGGTAAAATTGCTGGGGGAAAATCAGGTGAATGTAGTCTGGAAAGACGAGCCAGGTCAGGGGCTGGATGATTTAGCAGAGCTTTAGGAGGACATTGCTAATCTACAGTTCTTTGATGAGCAAGATCCGAGGGATGTGAGTATCAACTGGTTTGACCTGAATGGATCAACAGACAATACAGGGTGGCTTAGTGATGAGCCAGATATTGATAAGGGGTCTTAGCGAAAACAGGGACAGTCAGAAATAGGAACGTCTGCAATGGCTGGAACGGTCGACAATGAGGAGAAGTTGTCGGAGAGCACCGATACAAAGAATTTTTCTCGGGAATCGGGTAGTATTTGTATAGCAGATACAGAACAAGAGGCTGCGCTGCAGCGGTTTGAACATGAGAGGATCGAGACTGATCAGAGGGCTAGAAAAGCCAAGGCCCCTGCGGGGACAGAATGCGTTGTGAACACGGAAACAACTACAGCAGAACCGGACAGTTGTTTGTCGGTTGCTGAGGGAATGTGGTGGAAGACAATGATTCACGTCTGGCCCATACTGATGAGGACTGGGGACAGAATCTCCCAGATGATACGTGGTACACTGAAGAAGTCGACCACATGACCCGAAATGGGCAGTATTTTAAACCCCCACACCTAGACCAGCCAGAGGCATCAGGGAAAGACAAGGAAGTTGAGAAACAGAAAGACAAACTGTTAGAGAAGGAAGCTATATTGAAGCAACTAAAAAAGATTTAAGCAGACATCTCTATCTGGGGACTGCTCATGGCCTCGCAGGTGCATAGACAAGCCGTCCTATCAGCAATGGACAAAACTTTCTATTGATACAACTCTAGAGTAGTTGGTGGGACTAGTGTTTCCGGGTGGCACCTCACATACTTTGACCTTCACAGATAAAGAATTACCACCTGAGGGCTCCGAGCACAACAAGCCGTTATACATCTCTGTGGAGTGTAAGGATAAGTGGATACCAGTTGTCTTAGTTGATACGGGATCTACAATAAATGTGTGTCCGTCGTGTACGACTTATGATATCGGATTGAAGCCCGCAAATTTCGTACCAACAGCCCAAGTGATTCGGGCTTATGACAATTCCAGCCGAGAAGTGATGAGGACAGTACGGATCAGAACTCAGGTTGGCCCGGCCCAACAGAACATCAAATTTCATGTTCTGGATGTTCCAGCCACCTTTAACTTACTCCTTGGACGGCCGTGGCTGCACCAAGTGAAGGATGTCTCTTCTACTTTACACGAGATGTTGAAATACCCCCATGGAAAGGGGGTAGCAATTGTTTTTGGGAACTCTTCCATACATCCATCACCGAAGGTTACTACGCCGATCTTGGAAATTGCACACAGCGAGGAGGATGTCTTTCTATCTGGGTTCACCTTGGCTGAGGCTCGGGTTGTGCAAGATCTTCTAGCTGTTGATGAGGGACTGCATGTCAGTGCACAATCCGTTTACCTCATGAATAAGCTTCAACATATACCCGGGATAGGATTGGAAAGGAGTGGCCGGAAGGGCGTCGCTGCATTGGCCGAAGTGCCACACAACCCTTATATCTTTGGTCTAGGTTACACGCCTACCAAAGAGGACTGGGTGAGAAAGGGAAAGGAGATGGCTGAAAGAGCCAAGGCTAAACAAGCTGGGAAACACTATGAGTTAGTGCATAGACCTATCCAAGGAACCTTGAATAGCCGCTTTGTCCGGGAGGGGGAAGATTTCCCGTTTTGCGGCTTTCCAGAGCCATGGCTGAATTCAGAAAAGTGACAGTTGTCGGGTTTTGAGATCTTTTTTTGACTTGCAGTTGTCAGGGGATGAAGTTCCGAAGAGCAGACTGACCCACCAGCTGAGGCTGAACAGTGCAAAGAGGATGCGTCCGATGGCACAGATTTTGAGATGGGAGCAACGGTGGCTTGTCTCCTCTCGAATCCTTAGATCATACCGGAGTGCTCGGGGAATGATTTCTCTGTTTCCATGATTGGGGATCAATCGGCTGTGTTCCCTTCTTCCAGTATTTTGGATGCATCTATCGCACCCTCCCTCATCTGGCAGTACAAGGAAGGCTTTTTGTCTAGCAGTTTTGGGTCAGGTAGTGAACTGAAATCTGATTCCACAGAGTCTGTAGAGTCGGAATCAGATTCCAGTTCTTCTGAGTTAGAGCCCGGTATTCCTGGGGGTGATAACCAGGAAACTGTTGTGTTGTCCAGGTCGTCTTTTTCATTTTCTTTTGAGTCGGTTGTAACTGAAGAATCAGATGAACTGGAAGTTATTAATAAGAATGGTATCGCCGTGGCTTTTGAGTACTTTTCTGTGCCGCTCATTTATTGCATTAATCAGGACTTTCAAAACTTTGATGAAAATGACGAGGAAGAAATTCCTCCGGTTTTGAAACATTTGATTGATCGAGAGCAGGAGAGGTTTGTAAAACCTTTGGTTGATGAAATCACTTCAATTAATGTTGGTACTGAGAAGGATCCACGTCTGGTCCAGATCGGGTCCACGTTGTCTTCGAAGGAACGCGAGCGCTTAGTCACTTTATTAAAGGATTTCAAAGATGTTTTCACGTGGTCCTACGAAGACATGCTTGGAATCGATCCTGAGATTGTACAGCACTGGATCCCTCTTGACCCTGAGGCCCGACCCGTCAAGTAGAAGCTTTGGAGAATACGCCCGAACTGGGCTCTGAATATCAAGGAAGAGGTCACCAAGCGAATTGATGCAGGGATCCTGTTAGTATCTGAGTATCCTACTTGGTTGGCCAACATCGTTCCGGTGTCGAAGAAAGATGGCAGAATTCGGGTGTGTGTGAATTTCAGGGATCTAAACAAAGCCAGTCCGAAGGACGACTTTCCATTACCGCACATCAACGAATTGGTGGACCTCATCGCGGGGCATGCACTGCTCTCATTTATGGATGGGTTTTTCGGGTACAACCAGATCTTGATGGCACCCAAAGATAGGGAGAAGAATGCCTTCACCACCCCGTGGGGGACCTACTGCTATAGTCAGACTCCGTCATGAGATCCAGGATCTCATTGATAACAAGGTGATTGCACCTCCTGCGAAACCAAATATCACCATAAACCCTCTCCCACCACATAACCAACCCCCTCCTCCACCCAGGCAAGTGAACTTGATCTAAACCATGGCCGTCCCATACGACCCCAACATATATATCATTTCCTCCCACCTGCCTAAGCCGATGGTGTTTATCCCATAAAGCACAGACTTGTGCATGATGAGCACGTCCCTATCCCATCCCGAACCCATGGTGGTGGCTGAGGCTGAAGAGGGCATGCCTGAGGGCTCTGAAAACTTAACTGAGGAAGCATACAACCCTTGCTGTTACATCGTACCAACAAGCCAGGCTAAGCCGATGTTGGAATTACCAGTGGGAATGGAGTGAAATGTAGTCCGGGAGGACGGGCCGAGCCAGGGGCTGGATGATTTGGCTGAGCTGGAGGAAAATATCAGCAACCTGTAGTTCTTTAATGAACGGGACCTGGGAGATGTACAGGTTGGTTGGCTTGATGCGAACAGAGCAACGGATAATACGAGGTGGCTTAGTGACGAGCCAGATATTGATTAGGGGTCCCTAACAAAGCAAGAACAATCGGAAACAGGAACATCTACAACGGTCAGAACGGTCAACAACGAGGGGAAGTTGCCGGAGAGCACCGGTACTGAGAATTTTGCTCGGGAAGTGGGCAATTTTTGTACAACTGACACAGAATAGGTGGCCGCGCTGAAGTGGTTTGAACAAGAGAGAATTGAGAATGATCAGAGGGCTAGAAAAGCCAAGGGTCCTGCGTGGACATAATGTGTTGTGAACATGGTAACAATTATAGCGGGACCGGATTGTTGTTTGTCGGTTACCGAGGAAATATGGTGGAAAGACGATGATTTGCGTCTCGCCCATACAAATGAGGATTGGGGTCAGAATTAACCAGACGACACTTGGTACACTAAAGAAATGGACCACATGAATTGGAGTAGGCGATACTTTAAGCCTCCACACTTGGACCAGCCAGAGGCGTCGGGGAAAGGCAAGGAAACAGAAAAATAGAAAGATAAACTGCTAGAGGAGGAAGCTGTACTGAAGCAGCTGAAGAAAATTCAAGCAGACATCTCCATATGGGAACTGCTCATGGCCTCACGAGTTCAGAGACAAGCCGTCCTATCAGCAATGGACAAGGCTAAGCATTCTATTGATACAACCCCAGAGCAGTTAGTAGGACTGGTGTTCCCGAGTGGCGCTTCATCGACTCTAACCTTCACAGACAAATTACCACTTGAAGGCTCTGAACATAACAAGCCACTATACATCTCTGTGGAGTGTAAGGAGAAATTGATACCAGTTGTCCTGGTTGATACGAGATCTGCAATTAATGTGTGTCCATCGTGTATGACCTATGCTATTGGTTTGAAGCCGACAAATTTCGTACCAATAGCCCAGGTGATTCGGGCTTATGACAACACAAGTCGGGAGGTGATGGGGATTGTACGGATCAAAACTCAGGTCGGCCCAGCGCAACAGGACATTGAGTTTCATGTCTTGGATGTTCCAGTCACCTTTAATTTACTCCTTGGACAGCCGTGGCTGCACCATGTGAGAGCTGTCTCTTTCACTTTACATCAGATGTTGAAGTACCCCCAAGGAAAGAGGGTAGCAATTGCTTTTGGGAACTCTTCTATACATCCGCCGCTGGAGGTTTCTACACCGGTTTTGGAAATTGAACACGGCATGGAGGATGTATTTTTGTTGGGATTCACCTTGGCTGAGTCTCGGGTGCTACAGGATATGCTGGTTGTTAATGAGGGACTGTATGTCAGTGCACAATCTGTCTACCTCATGAACAGGCTTGAACACCTGCCCGGAATGGGATTGGGAAGGAGCGGCCAGAAGGGCGTCACTGCATTGGCCAAAGTGACACACAACCCTTATACCTTTGGTTTAGGTTATTCGCCTACCAAAGAGGATTGGGCAAGGAAGGGAAAGGATATGGCCGGAAGAGCCAAGGCTAAGCAAGCCGGGAAGCACTACGAGCTGGTGCACAAACCTATCCAAGGAACCCTGAACGGCCGTCTTGTCCGGGAGGGGGAAGATTTCCCATTTTATGGCTTTCCGGAGCCATGAATGAATTCAGAGAAGTGGCGTTTGCCCAGCTTTGAGATATTTTTGAACCTTTAGTTGCAAGGGGATGAAGTTGCGAAAGAGCAGACTGACCCACCAGCTGAGGTTGAGCAGTGCAAAGAGGATGAGTCCGATGGCATAGAACTTGAGATAGGAGCAGCGCTGGCTTGTCTCCTCTCTGATCCTCAGATCACACTGGAGTGCTTGGGGGATGACTTCTCTGTTTCCATGATTGGAGATGAAATGGCTGTGGGCCTTTTTTCTGGCATTCTGGATGCATCTATCGCACCCTTCCTCGTTTGGCAATACGAGGAAGGCTTTTTGTCAAGTAGTTTTGGGTCAGGTAGTGAACCGGAATCTGATTCCACAGAGTCTGTGGAGTCGGAATCAGATTCTAGTTCTTCTGAGTCAGAGTTTGGTATTCCTAGGGTTGGTAACCCGGATGTCGTTGTTTTGTCCAGGTCGTCTTTTTCATTTTCTTTTGAGTCGGTTGTAACCGAAGAATCAGACGAACTGGAAGTTGTCAATGAGAATAGTATCGTGGTTTATGAGTACTTTTCTATGCCGCTCGTTTATTGCATTAATCAAGACTTTTAAAACTTTGATGAAAACGACGAGAAAGAAATTCCTCTGGTTTTGAAACATTTGATTGATCGAGAGCAAGAGAGGTTTGTAAAACCTTTGGTTGATGAAGTCACTGAAATTAACGTTGGTACTGAGCAGGATCCGCGTCTGGTCCAGATCGGGTCCACATTGTCTTCGGAGGAACGTGAGCGCTTAGTCACTTTATTAAATGATTTCAATGATGTTTTCGCTTGGTCCTATGAAGACATGCCTGGAATCGATCCTGAGATTGTGCAGCACCGGATCACTCTTGACCCTGAGGCCCGACCTGTCAAGTAGAAGCTCTGACGAATCCGCCCAGATTGGGCTCTAAAAATCAAGGAAGAGGTCACCAAGAAGATTGATGCAGGGTTCCAGTTAGTATCTAAGTATCCTACTTGGTTGGTCAACATAGTTCCGGTGCCAAAGAAAGATGGCAGAATTTGGGTTTGTGTGGACTTCAGAGATCTGAACAAAGCCAGTCCGAAGGACGACTTTCCTCTGCTGCATATCAACAAATTGGGGGACTTCACTGCTGGGCATGCGCTGCTGTCTTTTATGGATGGCTTTTCCGGCTACAACAAGATTTTGATGGCACTCGAGGATTGGGAGAAGACTGCCTTCACCACCCCGTGGGGAACCTACTGCTATACAGTGATGCAGTTTGGTCTGAAAAATGCTGGGGCTACTTATCAACAGGCTACGACCACTATCTTGCATGATATGATCCACAAAGAGGTTGAGGTGTACGTGGATGACATGATTGTCAAGTCCAAGGAAAGAGAGGGCCACTACACCGCCTTGAAGAAATTTTTCTAACGGATCAGAAAGTATCGGTTGCGACTGAATCCTCAGAAATGTACTTTTGGTGTCACAGCAAGGAAAATGCTAGGGTTCTTGATTACACAAAGGGGCATTGAGGTCAATCCTTCCAAGATTAAGGCCATTTTAAAAATGCCACCACCAAGGACTAAAAAGGAGGTGCGCGGTTTTCTGGGTAAAGTGCAATTCATAAGACGGTTTATTGCAAAATTAACCTTGACTTGTGAACCACTATTTAGTCTCTTGAAGAAAGGAAAGAAATTCCAATGGGACGACCGATGCCAAGTTACTTTTGAGCAGATCAAGCGGTATCTACAGAACCCACCCGTGTTGTCACCGCTAGAGCCGGGAAAATCGTTGATATTGTATCTGTCAGTAACTGACACGACAATGGGCTGCATGCTTGTGTAGGAATCCGAGGATAGAGTGGAGAAGGCTATCTATTACCTGAGTAAGAAGATGCTGGAATATGAGACCCGTTACACTCCGCTGGAGAAGGCTTGTCTGGCCTTAGTAAGGGCTACCAGGAAGTTAAGGCACTACCTATTAGCTCACTCTGTAATCCTAGTTTCGAGATTAGATCCCATCAAATATCTCTTCGAGAAACCATTGCTTACGGGTAGACTAGCCCGTTGGTTGCTTCTTCTCTCCGAATTTGATTTGAAGTACATGATGCGCAAGTCTATGAAAGGGAGAGCGGTAGCGGAGTTCCTAGCCGATCACCCAGTGGAGGGAAATGCAGTAGTAGAGTATCTATTCTCAAATGAGGCCATTCTGTAGGTCAAAGAAGAGATTTGGACTATGTACTTTGACGGAGCATCTAATCAGTACGGGTATGGGATAGGGGTGTTGCTGATAGCACCCGACAATTCCCATACACCCTTAGCCTTCAAACTCCGGTTCAAGGTATCAAACAACGAAGCAGAGTATGAGGCATGTATCGCTGGCTTGGAAGCCACCCTGGAACTAGAGGTAAAACGGTTGGACTTCATCGGGGACTCGAACTTGGTTGTGTCTCAAGCGAAAGGAGAGTGGAAGGTTAAGGAAGAAAGGATGAAAATCTATCACCAAACCCTAGATGTTCTAATCCCCAGGTTTAAGAAGCTAACCTTCACGCATCTATTAAGAGAGAGCAACAGGTTCACGGACGCTTTATCAACTCTATCTTCGATGACAAACATCCCTTTGGGAGTCCGGATGCGTCCAATCATTATTGAACAAAGGTATGTGCCGGCCTACGAGCTGATCCCCGCGATAGATGAAGTACAAGATCAGAACCCCTGGTACTTTGACGTCTGGAACTTCTTGGAAAATGAGGCTTATCCACCAAGGGAAAATGCCAAATATAAGAGGGCGATACGGCGAATGGCTACTCAGTTTATCATCTGCGGGGTAAATTGTACAAATGGGGTCATCTGGGAATGCATAAACTGTGTGTTGATGCTGAAGAGTCAGGGTGCCTAATGAGGGCCATCTACAGAGGGGAGTGCGGATCGCACATGAGTGGAGTGATGCTCGCTCAGAAGATCCTCAGACAGGGTTACTACTGGTCAACCATGGAAGAGGATTGTATTGGTTTTATTCGGCGATGCCACAAATG
The DNA here is from genome assembly GCF_004153795.1 of Camellia sinensis. Classification (NCBI taxonomy): domain Eukaryota; kingdom Viridiplantae; phylum Streptophyta; class Magnoliopsida; order Ericales; family Theaceae; genus Camellia; species Camellia sinensis. Next base: position 711,227 of record NW_021026763.1, on the reverse strand, counting down.
CCAAGTCCATGCAAATCGCATGAACATCCCGCCATCGAAGCTGTATAACATGACTTCACCGTGGCCGTTTTCAGTCTGGGGAATTGATGTTATTGGGGCAGTTACTCCGAAAGGGTCGAACAGGCATGAGTTCATCCTGGTGGCGATAGACTACTTTACAAAGTGGGTTGAGGCCCAATCTTATGCAGTGTTGAAGGCATCACATGTAGCTAAGTTCATCAGGAATAACATTATCTGTCGGTATGGGGTCCCGAATGAGATCATCTCACGTAATGGTTCCCACTTCAAGAAGGAAGTGATCGACTTGTTGGAGAAATACAACGTGCCTTTTCATAAGTCATCCACATATAGGCCACAAACCAACGGAGCAATTGAGGCCGCCAACAAGAACATCAAGCACATTCTACAGAAGATGGTAGAAACTTACAAGGACTGGCCAGATAAGCTGCCATTTGCTCTTTGGGGTTACAAAACATCGATTCGCACTTCTACTGGGGCAACTCCGTATTCTCTGGTTTATGGGATGATGGTTGTTCTGCCAATCAAAGTTGAAGTTCCATCGCTGCGGGTGATGGCTGAGTGCCAAATAGCGGAAGCAGATTGGCTGCAGAGTAGGTTTGAGGAACTTATGTTGTTCAATGAAAGAAGGCTGAAAGCACTGTACCACGTTCAAGGTTATCAGCGCAGAATTGCCAAGGCTTTCAACAAGAAGGTTAAGTCCAGGAATCTAAAATAAGGGGATTTGATGCTCAAAGACAACCGAGCTCCCATCCATGACCCAAGGGGCAAGTTCAGACCCAATTGGACTGGCCCTTACATTATCAAATCTATCTGGTCGGGTGGAGCTGTCATTGTTATGGATTTAGATGGCCTCGAGTTCTCCCAACCGGTCAACAAGGACAAGTTGAAGAAATACTATCCTTGAGTGGCTCGCTAGGCTGAAAACCTGAAAGGGCGACCTAGGCAAAAGTTAGAGCACAAAAAATTTGAAATAGGAAAAACTGAGCTCGCAAGGTTGAAAAGCCAGAAAAGGCGGCCTTGGCAAAAGTTAGATCGCAAAAGGAGAGTGTTAATACACAAGTGAACCTGAACCCGAACCGAACTATGTAAGGCTTGATTCTCATCTTTGGGATACATAGACAACTTCATTCTGAAGTCCAGCCATAAACACTTCCAAATCAACTATGTCCATGTGAATGTTTCGGTCATTTTTGTCTTTTTTGCATTCAAGAGTTCGGTTGTGATCTCTAGTGCAATGCTATTCAGACAAGGGGCAACTTTCCAGTTGTTGGATTTGGGGTTGTGCATCTCAACAACAGATCTCGGGCGTGTCCAGTTGTGATCCATATCGAAAATGGTTTTAAAAAGTTTTAATAAAAGTTGATTTTGTTCAAATTAATCTTTTTTTTACAACTTAGACCATTTTTGGACCCAAACGGAAAATTTTTAGTACCCACAACCTTCAATTTCATTGATTTCAATACAGAGTTCTCCGACTCTCGATACAAATTGAAGTTGCTTTTTCTTACATTCAAAAAGAAAACTTGTAAGTACAGATTAAAGCAATAAACTTAGGGCATAGTCAGGTGTTCCTGTGTTCCCTCCTAGAACTTATGGAAGCTTCAAATGTCAAAGTAGGCCCAGTTTGTGCCTCATCTTCAAGCCAAGCTATGCATTCGCCAGAAAGGGCACAACTGAAATTGGGACTGGGGGCCAGAAGTTTTCTCGTCCTCCATGTAGTGGAATATCGAGCTAGTTGTGGGCCTCGGATCGGAAATGAAGCAGGGTACTGTATCCCCTCTTCTAGACAAGTCTGGTCATAGCCGAACTGACGCCTGAACTGAAATGGAAAGTAGAAGACACAGTGTGTCAAGCCAATCAACTGAATGCCAGGCTACCAGGACATGTTGTAGCCCATCTCAGGCAGATCAAACCAGGGGCAACACCAAGCGATGACAACAGCAGACCTGCTGCACATCCAGTGGCACCACCACCCCTCATTCGGAAAGTCAACTAGCCGAGGGCAAAAAAAATAACCGCGCGTTGAATACGCAGGACAAGCGTCCACTACTTTCAACTTATCCATCAGCCATACCTGGGGAGGGAAGAAAAATAAGAGAGATTAAATAATAGAGAGGTGTATGTGGAGAGAAAAGTGAGAAAAGGGGTTTTAAGAGAAAAAAACAAAGCCTGAGGGCCGAGTGATGTGAGAAACACATGTGAGTAGGGTAGGAAACATTACCTGCAAGAGTAGTGGACTTCTTGCAAATTTAGTCGTCTCCCGACAATGAAAAGCATCCAAGCCCATCAACGTCTCAGCTAATGACAAGCCAATGCAGCTCTTGCCCTCTTTTAAGCCTTGGGCCACTTCGATCAAGCAAATGCTAGACCCTCCAAAGCCAGGGGCAAGCAGAAAATGAGCCAACATACACAGGCAAAGGGCATGTTGCTGAAAACCTTACCAAAAACGATCGACGCGGTCACCGGCATCAGAAAACCGATGGATCAAGCTGGGAATGTCCAGTTCCCCGTTATGAACCAAAGATCGGGCATCATGTAAAGTAAGCCCACACATCCTTCCTAAAGCCTGGATGTGGCCAAAACGGGACTGGGGCAGGATTTCCTCTTCACGCTATGATTCCATCAGAACTTGGAATTCTTCAATCGTCGGACATATCTCTTGTCCCCCGAAGCTAAAAACATGTGTGACTGGATTCTAACATCTAGTTGTGGCATGGAGGAATGGAAAACACAGTAGTGTACGACTCAACAGGAATAGTGCATTTATCCTGAAACCCCAGAAATTCAGCTTTTCCGAGCCATCTAAAGCTGTGATCCAATTGGAGAGTTTTTGACAAAGAATGGCTCCATTTGTGGCAAAAATAGAGTTAAAATGAAGAAGCTACGAAGCTGGGGCTTTTGTAGAAGATAAGGTGCTGAGTGGAAGACAGGTGGCAGCAAACTGGAAGTTCTCTGCATTAGTGGCCGACCGGCCAATGTTGATGGCCGACTGGCCATGTTTGTAGCCGATCGGCTAGTACTAGTGGTCGATAGCCAGTTCTAGTGGCCGGTAGCCTCCTCTTATGGCTGGTGGCCTCTTCTTTTGCTCCCTGAGCCATCAATGTGTTAAAAATGCTGGGAACCTGTGTTTGGTTCCACTCTCGGTGTCTTTCTCCTGTCTCTCTTTGAGAATTCTGTCGATTAGCTTATCGAGTTGTTGTTTTATTTATCGAGTTGTTGTTTTTTCTTATAGAGTTGTATTTTTGCTGTTTATTGAGTTGTTGCATCGAGTTGTATTTACGTTGTTTAGCCTGTCAAGGCCTTGTGTTGTTTATCGAATTGTTTTGTTCTTTCAGTTGTTAGTTGATTCACTACCTGATTAAGACAATGCAATTTGAGTGTGCAGTTTTCAAACAAAAATCAATCTCATTTTCATGCTGTGCGATGTCATGCGATGCTTAGAATACAGAATGTAACACTTTTTAAACAAAAGGCTGTTTTCATTCCAATCATGGTTTCCTTTTTACAAGCGAGAAAAAGTTATTAAAGAAAAATAAAACTGCCTGAGGTTATATAATGTGCTAATACTACTAGCAAAAAGAAAACATCTGAATTGGCACCAACCACCTTAAGATCAAGAGGCCCTCTTTGTCCTCTTCTTGGGCATGGCCTCAGAACTGTCATCGTCAGCGCCGCTGCCCGAATCTGAACCGAAGCCATCTCCAGCATCGTTACTACCCTGAGACGACTCTGACTGCAGGCTCGCTGGCTTCTCGTCCTCGTCAGTCTCATCATCCTCTAGGATAGGCTCTCATGAACTGCTCTCGGTATGAGTACGCCTAGCCCTGCCTCGGCTGTGTGCTGGAGTCCCTCGTCTCTCTCTCCCTACTGCTGGGGGAGGCACTAAAGGTCCTACTGCAACTCCTACTGGGGCGCCCGATGGGGCTGGCATCTGGAAAAGAATCTGAAAATGATAGTTTGTTAGAATACATTAGTTGTGATGTATATCAGATGTAGTATACCAGATTCAAAAGATGATGTGCCGTGAGCAGTAAATGATTGCAGTGTATGAATGCCGTGAGCAGTATAGGGGAATAGAGTATCAGGTGCAGTGTTATTTTTCATGGTGTGAAGTGCAAACTGAGAAAACTTACTGGAATCTTGTATAGGCTGAGCAGGTTCAAACTAGTCTGAACCATCCCCATCAGAGAAGTCGATAGCTTGAGAGCCCGCCCGATGTACTCTATGGAAGCCTGCAAATGTGTTAAGATGATTAGTAATCCACAAAGCATAGCTGAAATGAATTGAATGTGCAAAACATAAAGTATGGTACATACCAGGGTCGGGCCTCGAACTCCAACAAGCTCATGACCAGCTGGTGCAGGCTCGATGGGAATCTGATAAGTCTCTCCAGAACGTCCCCAGCAGGTCATGGTAGTAAGCAACTCTGGCCACCCTGCTCTCTGCCTCGTTTGGGAGCCTCTCATGTCATGGGCCTGAGTCGCCCTAGATCCTCCCGCTCTCTCTGTTGCGGGTGGAGCTTTGTCTCTCTCACCCCTGCAAGTGCCGGTCAGAGGCGGCATGAGATATGTCTGAATGAAAGCAGTGTAATTTCCATAAAGCCTGAAGAAGTCAGCATCCCAACCTCTGGTGAAATCGATCATCTTCTGCATGGTATATCTCTATGTGATCCTCATGTATGTAGGAGGCGGCATCGGAACTATCAGCTCAGTTAAGCCAAGGCTCTATCACAGAAATCACTCTCCTAGGTACCATGCCCGACAAACTGGGCCCTCAAGTAAGATCCGGAATCGAGAAGCTTCCCGAGCACCCACGAACTGGTCTCTGACCTTATCAGGTATCACTGCCCACGGCTGCCAGGTAATCTGCAGTTAGTCAATATAGAGATTGTTAGATGCCATTAAAGATGTAATGTGAAATGAAGCTGAAATAATTGTAAGGTTTGAAATACCTCTGCTGCGGCCACAGTATCGATGTATCGGCGAAAAAATGAGAATGACTCTCGAGGCCTCCGCTGGCATCTCTTATCGTATATGTGTGAGTATGGGACCATGGGAGGTATCTCTACCTCTGGCTCTGGGGCAAGCCTCGGGAAGTAGGCATACACCCATAGCTGCAAAAGATGGAAGGGTAACAGTGAGTATATCTATCGGATTTATAGCGATATACAGATGATGTAAAGCAAAGAACAGATGGTGTGCAGTGTAGTGTGTATTGTGTGGTGTGTGCGGTGTACAAATAATGTAAAGCAGAAATGTAAAGAAGAAGGGTAGAGTGCACCTCCCAGGCTCTCTAGTAGCCTCCTAGCAAGTGCCCACTCCGGCGAGAAGAGGAGCTCATGTATCCATATAGTGTGGCCAAGCCTGCGCCACCCCAGTCGTATAGTCGAACGTGAGACAGGTCCACTAATGCACTCAAGAGGTAGAGCCCGACGGTGTTCGCCTTGTCGGCGAACAAAGTAATTCCAAACATAAACATGAGAAAGCCCCGGGCGTAATACTAGGTCTCCTCGCAGGTTGTCGGTGTCGTCCTCTTTAAGTAATCAGCGAACCATGAATATCATACCATCCCTGGTCAGGAGAGGGGTGGACGAATCCCCAGTAAGTAGACCTGAGCAGTCGCTCACTCACCCTTGTCGGTGTCGTAAGGAATCGGATGACCCCCTACTCTTATGCCTGTAAGCATGGAGAAGTCAAAGAGAGCCATCGTCATCTCTCCTACTATAGAGAAATGGAGGGAATCAGTGGTATCCCACCACCTCTCCACTAAAGCGCCTAGAAGAGGCCTGCTCGTAGTGAGACGTGAGAGCCCCATGCTAAATGCGCTGAATCTGGCCTTGTCAATGATGTGGCGTACTGCGTCGGGCAACTTCATGTACTAATCCCTCGCAGCGATGGCCCGTAACCTCGGAAGGCATGTGAATCTCCCTGTAAATAGAATAAACAGATACAAGGCACTGTAAGAAATACGGTGCAAGGGTCTATTCAGAACAAGCAGATGCAAGGTAGTGTAACAAATACAATGCATAAATGTGTTCAAGATAAATAGGTGAAAAGTAGTGTGAACTATACAAGAATTGTAACCTACATTGCAAAAAATAAAGAAGAAGTGTATACCTCAGAGGTGCCATGGGATAAGTGTGACTCCGGCTCGCGTAGCAGGAGGTCCTCCGGTGCACCTCGCGCAAACCCCTTGAACTGGCGGATGCCATCGGAAGGCAACACGTATACCTCGAGCTAGTACGTCGCCGGGTCGAATGGTCGGGTGCTAAGCGGCAACGACTCAAACTCGGGATCCATCTCCATCCCCGGAGGAGCTCTGTCATGTGGGATGTCGTCTGCCATCTTAAGAAAGGAAGAAAGAATGGCCACAAATGTGGAAAATGGGCGGGAATGCCAAAAGTCAACAAAAAGTCAACTCCGAGGGGTGAAAAATGGAAGAAAATGTCAAGGCTTGGAAGAGGGTACGGAAATCAAGGATAATTCAGGGGAAACAAACCCCAATAGATGGAAATCAAGAAGGAGGCACCAAAATCACTTTCAATCAGTTCAAAATGTTGAAAACTACGAGGGTTTTACAAATCGGATGTTTGTGGGACGTTGGAAAACGCATTTGAAGCATGGATCGGGGAAGGATAGTGGTCTAGAGCACAATGGGGAAGGTTTTTGAACTTAAGGAAGTGAGAAAATAAGGTTGAGAACCCTATATTTAAAGACCCGAAATGAAATCTCAAATTTGCCCCGAATCTGTCATCGGTGGCCGACCGGCCACCAGTGTTGGCCAATCGGCCACATTGGTGGCCGATGACCCTATTTTGTGGCCGATAGGTGGCCAATGGTTCCCTAGGGTGGCCGATGGATCTCCTGTACTATCCTTGGGAGTTCTTTTGTTGTTTTGTGCTTTGATCCCTCAAAGAAGTGCAAGGAAAGTGCACTTTCAAGCTCAAGTAGCCTCTACGGAAGCTTCAAACTGTGTTTTCAGCATGTGGTGCTTAGTACATACGAGGATGTATCCTTTTAAATTGATTGAATCCCTCCGAGAGGTAAATCAGAGATTACAACTGAATCGGTCTTGTCAAGACATGCATTCCTTCGTCGAGTATATAATTGATATTGCATCGAACATGTCATTGATATGGCATTGACATATACATTATTATTATATATAGAATATGTGTGCTATGATTGCATTGCACTACACATGTTCTCATGTTTGCATATTGCATTGTATTGCATTGTACATGCCCTTCCATTCGCATAGAAATTGTCCGTGCCTATTGCATTAAACATGCATTCAGTGTTGCATAGTACATACGCCATGTTCCGTTGCATAGAATATGCTTTTGTTCTGCTCCTTGCATGATGTGCATGAAGCATGTCTCTTTAAGCATTGTATCATACATCTTGATGTTGCATGGAGCATGCATTCGCCACGTTTGCATAAGATATGCACTTCTCACACTTGCATAGAATATGCACTTTTCGCATTCGCATAGAACATGCATTTGGTATTTAGCATAGAGCATGCTGTTGATCTTGCATAAGATACGCACTTCTATTGAATTGTACCTGTTAAGTTTCCATCTTATGCAGGCATGATATTGTACGTACGGTTCATTCAGAGGAATTCTAGGTAAGATCATTCCTGTCTTTTGAATGCCTTGTTTTGGTTAGAAACATTCGGGTACGCCCGATCTTTATACCACACCTTGCTTTGGTTAGATGCATTGGGATGTGCGCCCGGTGTTTACACCCACACCTTGGTTAGAAGCATTTGGGACGTGTGTCCAACGCTTATACCACCTTGCTTTGGTTAGATGCATTGGGACGTGCACACGATGTTTACTCCCACACCCTGGTTAGAAGCGTTCGGGACGTGTGTCCGACGCTTATACCACCCCTCTGGTTAGAAACGTTTGGGTACACCCGATGTTTATACCACCCCTCTGGTTAGAAACGTTCGGGTACGCTCGATGTTTATACCACCCCCTGTTGGTTAGAAGCGTTTGGACTATGTGTTCAACGCTTATACCTCGCTTCAGTTAGAAGCGTTTGGATTGTGTGCCCGACACTTATACTTCGCTTTGGTTAGAAGCATTCGGGACGTGTGCCTGATGCTTATACCTTGTTTTGGTTAGAAACACTGGGCCATATGCCCGATGTTTATACCACTCTTCGGTGTTTACACTGCTCTCTTTTCCCTCTCACGTGTGACGTGTTAGGATACTTTGGTTAAATGCATTTGGACAGATTCCGATGCTTATACCGCTCTTTGTTTTAGTTGCATAACAGTTGGATGTGTTTCATTTGTTATAATTGTTTCTCGTTCCTCACACGTGCCATGAGTCGAGATCTTGTTTGCCGCCTCGAGTGCGCTCGACGGTTGTTGTTCTTTACCTTTTTTGCGTGAGACGCAGTTAAGATTGCATAATTTTCGTACATCCTTTATGCATGAAATGTGGTTTGGTTCGTGTTTACTTGTTTATGTACGAGTTTGCTGTAGCATTTCTTTGCATAACACTTGCATCTAGATGTTTCATTACAGCTCTCATTGCATGATCATAAGTTATGTTCTGCATCGTGCATGTCATTTGCATCTTGCCCCAGAACTACGCTAGTTTGATTCCTTGTAAAGGGATACGTAGGCAACCTGTGGGCGCAACCGTTCTTTATTTTGATTGCTTGTTTGTCTAAGACTTCGGCCTTGTCTAAAATGGGTCGTCTTAAGGCTTTGACATTCACTCCCGTCATTTCATGACTTCCAAGTTCTGTCAATGAGGGGCAACTGTAGACACCCCATTTTTGACTGTCCTTAAGACTTGGATGTCATCGTTTGAACACTCGATAATCATCCATGTTTGTGTTCGTTTTGACCGCCCGAAGTTCTTGGCGGACTGCCTTGCCTTTAAGCTTTTAAACTTGTCTATTTTGTGCTTGGTTGTGGACCAAGAGCTTGTAGCTTTGATTCTGGGGAAAAGGGTGGCCTATCGGCTAGCCCCACAACCCATCGGCCAGGGTTTCTTCCCATCGACCATCGATGGTGGCCAGTCGGCTACACTGATGGCCGGCGGCCATTTTTCTCCTTTTTCAGATATTTTATGTGCTAGTTGTTGGTCACTGAATGCATCCTCCATACACGTATATGGAGGGATGGAAACAAGCTTTTAGCTTGTTTTCCTATATAAGGGGAGGTCTCTCCCCCATTTTGGGGGTTACAAAATTTGTGAGCAAATTTTCCCCTCTCTCTCTCTCTCTCTAGAATCCTCTCTCTCTCCCTATTTTGTGCTTGAAAGTGAGTTTTCTCCACATATTTGCATACAACCCCTTAGCCAAACACCTTCACCTTGGAGCTGAGATTCTTGGAGGCTTTGTTTGAGCTTCTCAAAGTGGTTTGAGCTCAGAAATTGTGATGTTTGTTGCTGTGCTTCAAGGGTATTAAGCTTACTTCTTTAAAGCTTCGTTTTAGTTACTTGTTTGGCCACCTTTGCATGCTAGTTTTAGGCCGATTTTAACTTCTAAAAAACTATGTTTTTATGGTTAAAGTAGTGGTTTGAAGTTTGTTTTGGAGTTAGGGGTGGTCCACCCTCTTTTGTGGCTTGTTTGCTAAGTGTTGTACCATGTTTCAAAGCTTTCAAAACAACCTTTTCTTGGCCTTTTAGCCACTGAATTCCAAGGGAATTTCAGTGGCAAAAACTTGGTTTTGAGGTCCAAAATAGGAGGGGGTGGCCTTCTCTCCATGTCTTTTGTTTGCATGTGTAGATGGCCTAAGATGTGGGCATGATTTTCTACCTTTTTGTGACTTAGTTCAAGCATGTTTTTAGATTTGTTTTGACATGCTTCAACTCTGTTTTTGGTTGGTTGCAACACTTCTTGCTTGCTTTTTGTACTTGTAGTCCAATCATGCTTACTAGCCTAGCATGCCTAATGCGTTAGCTTATCATTCTAGCTGGTGTTAGCTTGACTTCATCACATTTTTCTTAATGTTTTGACATGCTTTAACTCTATTTTGAGTGGTCTTGGTTGTATGAGCTTAGCCTTGCATGGTTGTAGTGTAAATGGCTTCACTAGCCTTGTGTTTCAAGGCCTCCAACATGCTTTGCATGAGATGATTGCATGATATAGCATCATTTAACATGTGATTTCAGTGCATATACCTCTGTCACACTCTCACTTCTATCACACTTTCATTGCTTTTGAGAGTTGTGCTTTGTGTCTTGCTTGCGAGCCAATGTGTGCGTAAGATTTTCTTGCTTTTTATGCTTCTATCTAAGCATGTTTTGGCCTTTGTTTTGGCATGTTTTAACTCTATCCAGAGCTAGTTTGGTCAATTAAGCTTTGTATTGCATGCCTCTAGTGTAGTGCTCTTCACTAGCTTTAATGCTTTTAGCTTTGGGCATCTCTTGCATGTGTTGCTTGCATGATTTAGTGTCTTGAGCATGCCATTTCAGCACTAAAAAGTCTGCAACCTCACTCATTTCTTCCTTTTTCCATTTGTTTTGAGAGTTGGTTAACCTTAGTGTTGTGTTTAAGCTTGAGATAGAGCTTGTGCTCAATGGCTTTAATCCTCTTTTGAGGGTTTCTACTAGCCAAAGGCATGATCTCTCTCATGTCTTAAACCATCCTTTGGTTGGCCCCTTTCTCATTAGAGGATTTTCACATTGGACTAAATCGGTTGAAGGCTTAATCGGTAATGTAAAATGTGTAAATAAAATAAGCAAGTAAAACATGAACAAGATAAGCATTTGTGTTGCATTGCATGTGTTTGGATTGAACGTTAATCCAAACACAAGAAATGAGGGACGTTTCATACTCCAAGTGATGAAACGTGTCACGTTTCTTGGTCTTCGTCATCCTTGATCATACATGATAGGGTGATGACCCTTTGAGTCTATTTGTGCATTCACTAAGCTTGTACAAGCTTGACTCTTTGGCCATCGTCCATAAGTTGCTTGATTGGTGGCTTGAGAGGTAAGCGTCACACTCCTTTGAGCTTGAGAAATGATGAGGAGAGTGGCAGTACACACATTTTCTGCAAAATGTCTTGCTTTGCCTCTGTTGTTCTCTGTTGCAGCAAAAATAGCATTTTGGAAAAACAGGTGGCCGACCGACCAGTTACAGTAGCCAACCGGCCACTTACACTAGCCGACCGGCCAGTTAAGGTGGCCAGCTGCCACTTTTTGTGGCCGACCGGCCACTAGTCCTTTTTTGTGTAAAAATTATCCTGTTCTAGAGCAAAAATAGTCTGGAGGTTGGTTCAGTGCTCAGATATCAAGGCAAGTGAAAACAGAGGTAGTCGAAGGCAAGGCAATGGATTTCAGGAGGACGCCAACCGAGCATGCATATTTCCCTCGCCCGCGAGGCCATTTTATCGCTTTAATGAGTTAGTATAGCTAATTATTCAAGTGTTGTAATATGTTAATTAGTTAGCTTAGTTAGCTAGTTATTCAAATTCAATGTGTTGTAATAATTAATTAGCTAGAATAATTAATTAGTTGGCTTGTAATACTTAGTTAGCTTAATTAGCGTAGCTAGTTACCTTATTTATTCGGACCCTCCTTCGCGAGGGCATAATGTTGTAATAAGTGTGCGTGCGTGTGTGCATGTCTTCCAACCCCACTTCTTTCTCCCTTTTACTTAACCGCTTTCAATGGTTAGTTTAGGGCACGTTTTGATTAGCATACCTTATGCTTGCATGTTTGCATCATTCATTTGTCTTTCATGCACCGGGCTCGGCGCATCATCCAAACTGCATCGTATTTCAATACACTTACTTGAATACGTGTTTCGAAGCATGTTATCAAGTTGTTGCAATCATATGCCATCTTAGATAGCCGAGCCTATTTAGTTGCATTATTGCATGTGTTGCATTAGGCATCTTGTATAGTTAGGATTACGCATATTTCTAACTAGCTTTTTGTTTTGGCTCAGAGTACACTGTAAGTCTTTACGCTTTAGCATCCTTGCATGAGTGTGAGTGTTGCCATGATAGCATGCTTGCCATGAGGCTATTTGCTTAATTGATTAACTGCTTGAATGCCTGTGGGTGGAGGCTTGGTTGCCTGAATTGGAACAACTCATCAAATGAATGTTTTAAGCCCACTTTGTGAAATGGAAAAATCATGTTTTAAGCCCACTTAAGGGTGGCAAATCTGCGCTTTAACCTACTTGCGAGTAGCACTTTCAAACCATTGTCGAAAACAAACATGAGTTGTTTTGTTCCAATTCTTGCGATTTTGGTCTATACTTGTATGTTGTGCGTCACATAGTAAAGCTAGATTAATAAACCGGAATAAGAACATATGAGGTTTATAAAACAATATATCATGCTTAGTAGAGGCCGATCCTTTGATCAGGCGAGCGGGGGTGCTCATGTCATGACTTTCCCCTTCGTATCCAAGTTCCCGAGTCGAAGCAACTTTGGTGATGACGGACACGTAGCCTTTGGCACGAGTCAGGGTTTCCTAAATTTCTCAAAACAAAATATTTAGGTGGCGAGTCTGTAATTTGGCAAAGCAGTCCAGTTTTGGCATTATTTGATTAAAAATCTAATTTTCCAAAATAATTTTTCGGATTGAACTCTTTGGTGTTTATCAGTCTCACATTGCACTTTGTGAGAATAGATTCAGAACCGTGACAAGAGTCCGAACTGTAGTAAGACCAATTTGCGCCTCTCCGAAAAGGGGGCGCGCGAAGAAAGTCGGGTCTACAACCATTGAGAAAATAGCTCTCATTCGGAAGAGATTAATTATAGCCCAAAGCCGACAAAAAAGTTATGTCGACCAGAGAGGGAGCCCTCTATCATTTGAAGTGAGCAATCATGTGTTTTTAAAGATATCACCTAGGAAGGGTTGGATAAGATTTAGGCGAAGTGGGAAGTTGTCACCAAGATTCATCGTTCCCTTTGATATCATCGAACGGGTGGGAGAAGTAGCTTATCGTCTGGTCCTACTGTAAACACCCCATTTTTGACCGTCCTCAAGACTTGGACATCACCATTTGAACACTTGGTGATCATCCATATTCGTGTTCGTTTTGAGTTCTCGGAGGTCTCGGCTACGCGCATTGCCTCAAGATCTCTCAACTTGGCTGTTTTGTGCTTGGTCATGGACCAAACACTTGTGTTTTTGCTTCTGAGGGCAGAGAATGGCTTATTGGTCATCCCAACACCTCACCGGCCAAGGCTTGAAGCCATCGCCCTCCTTTTTATTGCCACCGGCCGAATATTTGGCCGATCGGCACTGTTTTTAGTCGGCCGGCCACCTTTGTTGGTTAATCGGCCATTTTTGCTGGCCAAACCCTGTTCATCTGCTTTTGCAGATATTTTTTATGCCAGCTGGAACAGTTGGCATCCACAATTGCCTCTTGTTTAGCTTCTCTTGGAAGCCTAAGAAATTGGATTTCTATAAGAGGGGAGGCCCTCCTCCCTTCTCAGGGGTTATGGAATTTAGGGTTAGAGTTCATATATCTCTCTCTATATATATATCTCTCTCTATATATTTATGTGTGTATTTGTGACCAAAAGTGTGTTTTGTTCACATTTTTTCACTAAGACACCTAGTGTTACACCATCCTTGAGTTGCTGAGGTGCTAAGGAGTTGGTTTTGGAGTTCTTGGGTTGTTTTGAACTCAGAAAAAATGCTGGAGTGTTGTTCTTGAAGAAGGTCTACAAGGGTGAGAAACTTACCATTTTATTCCCTATTTTTGCACAAATTTTTAACCTATCTTGCATCCGTTTTTAAGCTTAGTGTACAACTGAGAAAAGTTCTGTTTTTACTTGCTTTTGAACTTTGTTTAAGGTCATTTTGAGGTTTGGGGTTGTCTCCCCCCTCCAAGGCCTTGTTAGGCCTTGTTTTGGGCCATACCTTTTGGCCATTGTTCTTAGCCTTGCATGACCTCTCTACCACTGAAATCCAAAAGATTTTCAGTGGTGGAGAGGTGGTTTTGAGGTCCTAAATAGGAGAGGGTTGTCCCCTCTCCATGTTGCCTTTGATGTTAACATAAGTGGCTTGTGTTGTAGCTTGTATGCCTAGCTTGCTCTAGCTTCATTTCAGTAGGTATTAGGCTTTGTTTTTCCATGTTATACCTCTATTTCAAGTTGGTTTAGACATGCCATGTATGCTTCATACACTTGTCTTGTAATCCCATGTTTTGGCCTTAACATGCATCATGTTGTAACATGTCTTTCTAGCATGATTTTGGCTTGACTCCTTGAAGTTTTTATGCATGTTTTGGCATGCTTTAGGTCTAATTTTGGTTGTTTGGGTCATCCATGGCTTGCTTTGTATAGCTACCATGCAACCTAGCTTGTATCCTTTGAGTGTTGGCTCCTCTACCATGCTCTATTTGCATCATTTCAGTGGTTTGGCACCATTAGTTATGATATTTCAACCCTTGTTTCATGCTCACATGCTCGCATCTTATCACTCCATTAATGCTTTAAAAGGTTAGTGTTTTATGCTCCATGATTGTGTCATTGTGTATGCCATCATGTCTAGGCATTTGGGATGCCATCTAAGTCATTTTTTGGGGATCATTTTAGCGTGTCATATCTCTAATTTTGGTCACCTAAATCATGCCATGTTTGGTTGTCTTCGGTGTAGTGTAACACCTCTTTGGTGGCCTTGTATGCCTCATGCCTTGCCCCTTTTGTTTTAGCTTGTTTTAGCTTTGGCCATTGCATGTTTTAGGCTTACTTTGGCATGATTTGGAACTGTTTTGGTCCACTTTGGTCATTTGCTTCATATGTCACATGATCATGGTTTGAGCCTTTGGGCTAGGTTCAAGCTTTTTTTGCATGACTTGTTTGCATTATTAGGTTGATTTGGCATCGTCCTTTGCATGTTTTCAGTGCATTAAAATGCTTACCATATGTCCATGTTTGTCCCTTTTAAGTGTCCTTAAAAGTTTCCCTTTCATGCTTAAGTGTTGGACCATTACACATACATGTTTGTATGTGACTTTGTCCCTCATCCCTTAGCATATTGGCCGCTGATTTGGGCCTATTTGAGAGCTGACCATATTGGTTTAAGACCATCCTTTGCATGTTGTTACATGCTTGCCTTGCATGTTGTCGCATACTTGGCCCCTTTGCATGTTGTTGCATGCTATGTATGTTTGTACGTCTAGATGATAGGACTATTAATATGTTGTTTCATGTTTAAGTAATATTGCATTTGGCATGCATCTTTGAGTAAGTTGCTTAACATGTTGTTACATGTCTTGCATGTTTGCATGTTTAAATTGCATCTTGCATGCTTGTTAGCTTGCATACTTGTTACATACTTGCATGTTTGCATGTTTGTTCAGATGCTCATATTGCATGCTTAGCTTGCATGTTTAGGTTGCATAGCATTGAGCATGTTTGCATCCCTTGCCTCTTGACCAATTATGATAGAGGTTAGGGTCTTATATTGTGTGTTTGTGTGCATTGCACTTGACATTGAAATTGCACACTTGGCCTCTTCGGCCATCATGCATCGAAACGCGTGATTAATGGCCCGAGGGTTAAGGACCACACTCCTTTGAGTTCAAAACATGATAAGGAGGGTGTTTGTGCATATATTGCTTTGTAAATGTTTGCCATGCTCTGTCTGTCCTCTGCTGCTGTCAACCAGTGTTCTGCAGGAGGAGATGGCCAGTCAGCAACTTTCAATGCCGATCGACTACCAAAATAGTGCCGGTGATCTTCTTTTTGGTCGATGACCATGATTCCTTGGCCGGTGGTGTTTCCTCTTGGTCGGTGACCTTCCACAGTGCTCAAGAAGTGGTCCATAAGTAACCTTGAGACTTATGCAGTCCTCAGAGGTGCAGAGCAGTGTAAACAGAGGCAACATGAGCATGGCGGTGGATTTCCGAGTGGAGCCAAGCGTGCCTGCATTCGTCCCTCTTCCCGAGGCTGTTTTACTACATTCAGTAATTTAATTAATTTTTTTAATTAACTAAGGGTCTGTAATATTTAATTAGCTTGTTAGTTAACTAATTTGTATTATTCATTCGGACTCTCCAAGAGAGGGTAATTTTGTAATAAGCGTGCGTATGTGTGATGCATGTCTTCCAACCACCATTTCTTTCTCCTTTTTACTTAACCGCTTATGATGGTTAGTTCTAGGGCACGTTTCAATTAGCATCCTTATGCTATGCATGTTTGCATCATTCATCTGTATCGCATGCACCGGGCTCAGCGCATCATACTAACTACATAGTATTTCAAATTCCAAGTTGAATACGTGTATCGAGTTGTTGCATTTCACATGCCATCCTTAGATTAACCGAGCCTATTTTAGTTGCATTTTGTATGGGATGCATTAGCCATCTTAACATGGACTTGGATCATACATTTGATTACTAACATGTTCCTTGTTTCGGCTCAGAGTACACTGTGAGTATTTATGCTTTAGCATCTTGCATGTGTGTAAGTGTTAACATGACAGCATGCTTACCATATGTGCGTATGTGATATAACTGCCTGAATGCCTGTGGGTGAAGGTTGGATTACTTGAATTGGATCAATTCATTGAAATCCGTGTTTTAGCCTGCTCGAGAGTAGCAAACCCCAAACCATTTTTCAAAATAAACGGATATGCGATGTTTTGTTCCAAATTAGGCGATCTAGTGTATACTTGTGTGTTGTGCGCATCACATAGTAAATTCTAGCTAATTAACCAGAATAAGAACACATATGTTTTCAAAACAAGATATCATATTTAGTAGTGGCCGATCTTTGATCGGGCGAGCGGGGGTGCTCATAGCTGACCTTCCCCAATCGTACCCAAGTTCCCGAGCCGAGGCAACTTTAGTGATGACGGACATGTGGCCTTAGGCAACGAGTCAGGATTTCCTAAATTTCCCAAAAATAAAACATTTAGGTGGTGGCGACTCTGTATCTGGCAAAACAGTCCATGTTTGGCACTTCTTTCTAAAAATCTGTTTTTCAAAACAATTTGCCGAATTTGGAATCTTTGGTGATTTATCAATCTCACGTCGCACATTGTGAGATCAGATTCAGAACCGTGACAATTTAAGTCCGAACTATAGTGAGCCCCAAATGAACAAAACGGGATTTTCTCCCGGGACGTTCGGGGACGTCTACACCTACCATCGCAACTATCCAAGGTACAAGATGTGTTTCACATTTTTATGCTTCGCAAATATGAACCTAATCCTTCCCATATCTTAGATTGGACAAACTTGGAAGTAGATAAGAACGCCTTATACGAGAAGAGACCTATGAAGATCCTAGACTCCCAAGAACAAGTTTCGAGAGGTAAGACTATCCTTTTAGCGAAGGTATTGTGGCACCATCATGGGATGGAAGAAGCTACTTGGGAGCGAGAAACTGAAGTCCAAGAAAAGTATCCAAATTTATTTGAAAATGTGTAATCTCATTAGGTGATTGTGTTTATCATTTTTTGAACATCTTGAATTATGGAACGGAGTGATGTAAACCTGTTGAATTCCCTATAGATTTGAACTTTTGTATCTTGACGAGAACTTGACCTCAATTTGGTTCCAATAGGTTATGTTATGATGATTGGAGTTACTGTTGTGATAGTATTCCTCTTCTTTGGGAATTGTTAGAGTTGTTTTGGCAGGAATTACGAAATTTCAGTGTCGAAATTTTTTGAGGGTAGGTTGTAACAATTTGTTTTGTGTACCGACCCCGCCATGTATAATATTTTATATTTAAGTAATTATGGAGATTTGGAATTTAATTAGTCATTATGAGAGTTATAGAGAATTATGAGATTTGAAATCTATGAGAATTATGGGCCCGATTCGTATATTGTTTTGTCAAGTATTTATTTTGAAAGCCTTGTGGCTGAAGGAGGTAAAATTAATGAGTTGAATTAATTTGATTTCAAGTGTCGAACTATATGAGAGTTTAATTAAATATTCAATTCAGTTTAGTAAAATTGGGATTTGATTAATTGGGTCCGAATTAGAGTTAATTAAATATGAGGATTGAGAATTGTGATTAGTTTGAATTAAATTTACTTATGAGGTGCCCAATTTGAATACGCAATTTATTGAGGGAGATTTTGAGCTTAATCTAAAGTTGAAGGCTTTAATGATTTGAGAAACCAAAAGTGATGATGATAATAAGTTTAATTTGATATTTGGAGCCTTTTGGGAGTTTGATTAAAAATCTGATTCAGATTGGTAAAAATTAAATATAATTAATTAGGCCTTAATTGAAGTTCATGAGACTAATTAAATTATGTGGGATTTGTGATTAGTTACAATTAATTAATTATGTACTAATCAAGATTTATTAAGACTTATTATTAATTATTATTAGTTAAGACTAAGTGGTGTTTAATTAACCTAATATGTAATTAATAGACTAATCTAATGCTACTCAACTTACTGACCACGTTGGTGTATAGTGAAGAGAAGATGAGATTGTTCTAGAATTAAGTAGAGGGACCTAATATTGTGCTGGGCTTCATAAATTGAAGGGAGAAGTGTATGCCTATTCATTGTGTTGCCTGAGACAAGTGTCCCACTATCTAATAATAAATAATAATAAAAGAAGTGATTGAGGTCAAGAAGGAAGAAGTGATATGTATTAGAGTCTTTGGTTCATCAATCTGTTTGGCTGGAGAAAAACCGAGAGACAGAGAGAGAGGGGGAGAGAGAACCCACTTGCAAGAAATTTTGGACGGAATAAGAACAACTCAAGTCTTGTGTTGAAATTGGAAGAAGTAAAATCAAGAAACTCAACCATTGAAGATTTAAGGTAAGAAATTGAAGCTTAAATTTTGTAGATAAATCACTTAAAACCTAAAACTAAGAGGTGATTGGGTTCAATCTTATGTGATTACTAATAAATTAGCAAGAAGATGAAGAAACTAAGTTAGATTCATTGTTTTGGAAATTGATCTAGAAATTAATTGTTTTTGGTTTGATTTTGTAGTATCTTCTTATGATACTTGAGATTGGAAAGGATTTGAAATTATATTCACGGAATTAGAAAAAAATTGGGTTTTGAATATGTAATGGGTTACATGCATGTTCATGGTTATGGAAATAAACTTAGAAATTTTATTTATTTGAGTTTGATTTTAAATATCTTGCATGAATTTGGGTCTTATTTTTACATGCATGTGAGTTGAAGAAATTAAAGAATTAATTCATGAACATGGTTCAGGTTAATAAATATGGAAATAATTAGAAGAATTCTTTAAATTGAGCTTGGGTTTGAAAACCTTAATATATATGAGATGTATATTTGCATGCACCATAAGTTTTTGAAAGGATTTGAGCCATGCAAGTTTATTATACATTTGATTTTGAAGAAAAGTTTTGGAAACCATGAGTTCATGAAGATATGGGTGTTGATTTTACAATTAAGCAAGGTTTTAATTTTATTATGAAAATTTGGAATTTGGTTTGATTTTGATTATTCATCCATGCATGCAATGTAATTTAAGAGTTTTATTGTATTTAATTTAAATTAGAACATTTATGATTTGATTTTGGTACAAGCAAAATTAGTTAGCCTTGATTTTAATTTCATGCATGCAAATATTTTTCTAAGAGCCTTATAATTCTAATTTCATGTTTTATAGGAAAAATGAAGAAAGGTTTTGATATCATAATATTCATGAAGTTTGGTTTTAGTCTTGGCAAATCAAAGAAGGTTTTGTTTTGTAATTTAAATTTAGCCATGGGTTCATCTTTATTAATGAAATTACATATTTAAATTGAGTCAAGCATGAACTTAAGTTTTGAAATAAAGTTTGGGAGTTAAATCTTTAGTTTTGAAAACTTAGAAAATTTACAGACTGCTCGAGCAACCAATTGGTGGCTCGAGCGAACATTTCGAGCTCTTAGTAGTTTTGCAGACTGTGAAGTCAACTCGAGCGACCAAGTGGTGACTCAAGCGATCAAGCCTTTTCAACATGTTTTGAAAAAATTACATCTTCTTCATATTTTCATTCTCATTTCTTTCCAAGCATTCTAGACATGATTTCTGGCTCAACGAAGATTAATAAGTTAACACTCAACATTAAATAGTTGGTTAAAGAATAAGTCATTGATTTAATAGTCTTTGATTAAGAAGCCAAATAAGAAATCAGTCTATTTGGAAAAAAAGAATTTAGTAATGAAAGAATATGTGAAATGAGAATCCGATTCATTTGAATAAAGAAAAAATAAACATAGTAGAACTTCGGGATACTTAGACAGAAAAAGACAAGAGAAGTCTAATTTGATCAAGGAAGTGATTTTGTGTTTCAATGTGTATATGTTATATGTTTGTGTAGGTCACACACTATTGTCTATCTGATCTGTCTATTCTACTTCTGGAGCTATCAGTGAGTAACAACTCTGTAAAGCTATGTTTGGCTATAAGTATTTTTTGACTGATATGATATGATCTGTTTTCTAAAATACTATTTTATGAATCATGAATAAATGTACATTTTTCTGAATTATATTTGTGGCATTCTTAGTTCATGTGGCCCTTGCTCGAAAGAAACAATACTGTGGCCAATATGCACGTGGCCCTCGCTAGGGGGAAATAATATCATGGCTTATGTTCATGTGGCCCTTGCCCGGGAGAAACAATACCATGGCCTATGTTCGCGTGGCCCTCGCCTGAAGGTAACAATATCATGGCTATTTGTGCACAAAGATGTTGCCCTTTATGGTCATTGGTACGGACTATACACGTAGGTCTTTGTGACCAATCTAATTTGTTAGCTAATGGATGTACCACATAAAACTGTTTATGAAATCTGTATAAGTATGAGAATCTAAATCTATTTTTGATATGAACTCTGATTTCTGAATCTGATTTGGACATCATTCATAAATCTTTTACTTTGTTGTTATTCACTGGGCTCCAGCTCGTTGTATTATTTATGTATGTAGGTGATCAGGCACGTGACCAAGTGTAGCTTGCTTTTCGTGCTCCTTTCGGATACGACTAGCCCTACAATTCGGACTCACGTGGTTCTGAATCTGATTTCACAAGTGCAATGCGAAATAGATGAACACAAATGAGTCCAAATCCGGCAATTCTTTTAGAAAATCAATGTTTGAATCAAATGCCAAAAATATACTACTTTGCCAGATTACAGAGTCGCCACTTAAATATTTTTGAGAAATTTAAGAAACCCATGACTCGTGCCAAAGGCCACTTATCTGTCATCACCAAAGTGTCTCGGCTCGGAAAATTAGGCATGAGAGAGGAATGTCATGAATTGAGCACCCCTCTCACCCAATCAAAGATCGGACTGTACTAATCATGATGTGATTTTTATTTACATTATATGCTCATGTTCTGATTTATTAGGCTATCTTTACTATGTGATGCACGTAAGTATAGACTAATTTGCAAAAGTTGGAACATTTGATTTCATGTTTGTTTGAAAATTGTTTTTGATACTCGTCACTTGAAAATGTGAGTTCGTACATTAATCAATTTATCCTAATTTTAGCAATTAGCCTTCATCCACCGGCATTCAAACAAGTATATCATTTAAGCAATTAGCCTCATGGAAAGCATGCTTGATATAGCAACGCAAACATATACGATGTGATATGCTAAAACAATAAGTGCTCACCTAGTACTCCAAGGCAAGCCAAACAAAGAAAAATAATTAGAAAATATGCATGTTCCTAAACAATACAATTTGACTAATACAACGCACACATTCATGCAATTTTTATAGGCTCGGCTATGAACATGGCGTATGATCTAATTCAAGACATGTGATAAATCATGTTTTCAAGCAATGAAATTGAATTTAACATTGGTTGGTATGATGCGCCAAACCCAAATGTACATGAAAACAAGTGTATGCGAACATGGGAATGCTAAGTAAATATGATGCTCTATGCTACCATTATAGGTGGGTAAATAAAAGAGAGAAAGAAGTGGGGTTGGAAGACATACACCATTATTACATATTTTCCCTCATGCAAGAGAATGTGAATAAATGTCCGAGTGTTCGAATTAAACTAATTATTACAAGTTTGAAAGAATACTAAAGTTATTACAACATGGATAATGCGCAATAACCTAGCAATCTAATTTTGCTAGCCATACAATTACAAATAAACAATAATAATTACTTAATTACAACAATAATAAGTAATCACATCAATCATAATGAGAATATTAATTCGAACAACCAAGAGACCCAATGATCGCATGCACAGTGCTCAGAAATTGCTCTGTTTGCCCAGACTTGTCTGTCTCACCTTTAGCCACTGCCCTCTGTTTCTGCCAAAAGTCTCCATTCACCAAACATTGGGAGCTGGCCGGTTCTAAATAAGATCTGGCCAGGTCTAAAAAGAGCCAGCCGTACCCTAATTTTATGCCAAAAAATGTTTTGTGCTCTGAGGTGAGAACAGTGCAGACATAGCCTTTCTAGGCCTTGTTTGTCCCTTCTACCCCTTTCTGTCATGGGAAACTCAAGAGAAGAGCAAGTTCAAATTCGAAATCACCAATAAGCACAATTTGATGGCTTGATGATTTTGAGCACGTTTGGACAAAATTGAATAAATGCAATGGAAAACCACCACTCCCACTTATCATGAAGGTTGTCTGCTTGTGCCTACTTGCACAATTCCTTCTTGCCCCTAGTGTTGGCATAGCCAGCATCTGGTTAATCAAAATGGCCTAGTGTCTAAAAGAGGGCAAAAGCTGCATGGGCTTGGCACTGGCCAAAACTTTGATAGGCCTTGATATTTTCTGTCGGCGAGAAACTACTCAGTTTACAAGGACCCGCTACTTCTCCAGGTATCGTTTCCCACCCCTTTTATTTATGATCTTCACGCCACTCAACACTCATTCTCTATTTTCCTCTCTAGCCCTTTCCTTACTTTTCTCTCAACGTACATCTTTCTATTCTTTAATCCTTCTTATTTTTCATGCCTTCTCAGGTATAGTTGATGGATAAGCTGAAAGTGGTGGACCCTTGCCCTGGGTACTCAGCCTAAGCTTACTTCTTTTGCCAACGGCTAGTGGATTTCCCTTCAGAGGGGTTGTGGTGTGACTGGATGTGCAACAGATCTGTAGCTGACATAACTTGGCATTACCCCTGGCTTAATTTGACTGAGATGAGCTACAGCATGTCTTGTCAGCCAGGTATATAGCTGATTGGCCTCACACACTGCGTGTAGTATTTCCCCTTTCAGTTCAGACGCCAGTTTGGGCATGATCAGACACGTCCAGATGAGGAGGTGGAATACTCAACTTCATTTCCCATTCGTGGTTCACACTTGATTCAGTACCTCACTGCCTGGAGGACGAGGGAACTCCTGGCCCCTACCCCTAGCTTCAGTGATGCCTTTTCTGGCGAGTGCTTGGCTTGGCTTGAGGACAAAGAACAAGTTAGGCCATCTTTAGCTACAGAAACTTCCACGAGTTTCTTTTCAAGTTTTATAATGTAAAAGCAACTTTGATTTAAATTAGAGAGCTAGATAATGTACTTGTGTTGAAACCAATAAAATTAAAGTTGCGAGCATTGAAAATTTTCCTTTTGATCCCAAAATGGTCCATGTTGTAAAAGGTAAATTTTGAGAAAAATCAATTCATTAAAACTTTTCAAAACCATTTTCGAGAATGATCACCACCTGACACACACAGAATCCATCCTCAAGATGTACAACCCTAGATCACCAGATCATAACTGCCCATAACTGCATCTGCCATACCAACCTTTCTGTCAATATAAAGATCACACAACCGAGCTGATTCTAATCAAATAGACGAAAATGACGGTTGAGTTAGAAATGGTTGTGGCCGAACTTCAAGATGAAGTTGTCTACGTATCCCAAACATGGGAATCAGGCCTTACATAGTTCGGTTTAGGTTCACTTGAGTATTAACTCTCTTCTTTTGCGCTCTAGCTTTTGCCAAAGTTGCCCTTTTGGATTTTCAATCTTGCGAGCTCAGTTTTTTCTTTATTTCTAATTTTTCTTGCTCTAACTTTTGCCTAGGTCACCATTTTAGGTTTTCAACCTAGCGAGCCTCTCAATGGTAATATTTCTTCAACTTGTCCATGTTGATTGGTTGTGAAAACTCCAAGCCATCCAAATCTATGAGAATAATCACCCCTTCTGACCAGATTGACTTGATGATATAAGGACCAGTCCAATTGGGTCTGAACTTGCCCCTAGAGTCATGGATGGAAGCTCGGTTGTCGTTCAGTACCATATCCCCTTCTTTGAGATTCCTGGACTTAACTTTCTTGTTAAAAGCCCTAGCAATTCTGCGTTAGTAGCCCTGGATATGATATAATGCCCTCAACCTCCTTTTGTCAAATAGCATCAGTTCCTCAAACCTGCTTATGTTGATTTTCAATAGGGTTTATTTATGCTTATGTATGAAGTTTGTAATGTCATCAATGTTTTTGGGTTTATTATTGTTTTCAATAATTTTGTTTAAGGTTTTTAAACTGACTTTGCACTATAGAGTTATTATTGTGTTATTAAATTGTGCACATTATTTTCTCATTATTTACCTATTATATTAGGAAATGGATACTAAAATGAGGAATGATATTGTGGTTCATTATTAAGGGTCTGTTGCTCAAATTCTAAATGTAGACCCAAACAAGTATAGCCATATGTATTTAATTGCTAATAGTTGTGAGGTTGCATTAAGTAATGTCCCTGCATGTCATGTAATTGCATTGGACTTACATGGTTTGGTTCCCATGTCAGGCATAGAGATTGAACTAAAATCTGACCAAGATCTCTTAGGTTGCTTGTATTGTATATAGGAATCAAAGAGATTCAAATTTATTTTGAAGTTGAACAATCTTCAAGTCCTATGAGCTTGGATGACATAACTACTATGGGCTTGGATGAGACCCATGAGACTAACAAGCCTATCCAACATGGGAGTAGTAGTAAGTCCGCTATGGGTTTTCAATTTGGGCCTACTATGGTTGATGAATTGTTTAGAGGTTTGGATGATTATAGTGATGTGGATTGGAATGAGCTAAATGACGATGACACTGTTGATTGTAAGGATGGTAAAGGAAAAGTTTATATATTTTCTTATTCTGAAGAAGATAAAGAATGGAATGGTGAAGAAGGTGAGGATGATGATAGCAAACAAGAAGTTAAGGATGATGATGAAAAAAAATGAGGATGATGGGAACCATGCTGATGTTGGTGGACTGTCAAACTATGATTATGAATGGAAAAAAAAATGTTTAAGATTAAAGAAGGACAAAAAAATTACATTGGAGAATGGTATGTTGTTTGAAGATGTCTCCCACTTTAGGGCTATTTTGAGGGAATATGCCATTGAAAGGGGGTTCAAGTTGGTGAGAGTGAA
The DNA here is from genome assembly GCF_004153795.1 of Camellia sinensis. Lineage (NCBI taxonomy): Eukaryota > Viridiplantae > Streptophyta > Magnoliopsida > Ericales > Theaceae > Camellia > Camellia sinensis. The sequence goes on along the minus strand of NW_021026763.1, from coordinate 685,904 downwards.
GAATAAGAGAGTTAAAGTGATAGCACATTGTGGTACTTTGGGGTGCAACTGGCGAATCCATGCATTACCCCTTCCTGATGGAATAACTTTCAAAATTAAGTCATTAGAGCCTGACCATACTTGTGTGAGAGTTTAGAGGAATCTTGAAGCAACATCAATATGGATAGCTGAAAAATTCATGAAAACTCTTAAGGGTAATCCAGGGATGACTTTTGAAGCTATGCACACTGAGTTGACTGAGATTTATGGTGTGGAGGCCTCAAGAATGCAACTTTACAAGGGAAAAAGAAAGCATTGGAAGCAATTGAGGATAATCATGCCACATCATACAATAAGCTACCAAAATATGCATATGAAATTTTGAAGAGTATAACCCATGGAGTTTGGTGAAAATTGAAAGGGATAAAGTTACTAGGAGGGAAGATGAAGATATTGTTGTTCTTAATGTGGAGATAGTTAGGTTCAAAAGGATATTTGTCTCACTTGCTGTAATGCAAAAAGGGTTCAGAGCTAATTGTAGACCTTTCATAGGCTTAGATGGGTGTCATTTGAAGGGTCCTTATGGTGGAGTGTTGCTAGGTGTTATGGCTTTGGATGGGAATAATGGTATATTTCCTTTTGTTGTTGCTACAGTAGAGACTGAATGAAAAGATAGCTGGAAATTTTTCTTGCACTATTGCAGACCATTATTGGTGATGGTCCACAAACCAAGGCATGGACTATAGTGTCAGATGGACAAAAGGTAACTAGTAATCACTTTTAATTTAAATTATTTATCTTATTTGTCTATTAAATTCATGCAATTACTAACGTTAAATTTGTTATCTTTACTTTTGTATTAGGGCATTGAACCTGCCTTGAAGGAAGTCATGCCCCAAGCAATTCATAGGAGGTGCTGTAGGCACTTGTTCAACAATTTCAAATCAAAATTTCTTGGTTTGAAGCTGAGGGGATCCATTTTAGGTTGCATGTACTAAAAAGGAGCACAACTTTGCTATGAGTCAAATTGAAGAAATGTCCAAACCAGGATACGAGTGGTTAAAGGACTTGAGACTTGAACTTTGGGCTAGATACACCTTTGATTCCACAATGAAAAGTGACCATCTCACTAGTAACATGGTTGAATCTTTTAACAATTGGATTAGCAATGTAAAAGGGAAGCTTGTTCTGACAATACTAGAAGACATTAGGACCGAGTTAATAGGGATGTTACAAAAAAACTATATATATTTTGAGAAAGCTTCTACATGGGAAAATTTGGACATTAGGACAGAGTTAATGGGGATGTTGCAAAAAAATATATATATTTTGAGAAAGCTTCTACATGGGAAAATTTGGTGTGTCCTGTCATTAGAAAAAAGTTGGATGAGGATGTCTACAAATCAAGGGTGTATAAGATCACATTTGCTGGTGTGTATGAATATCAGGTGGTGAAAGGTGATTCTGTATTCATTGGCAACCTCCAACAAAAATCTTGTTGTTCTAGAGTTTGGGACATTATTGGAGTTCCATGCAAGCATGCAGCTGCTTGCATTTCTCATAGGTGAGTGAAGATTTAAAGTTTGTGCTGAAGATTATTATAGGAACAAGTACTTAAATACATATGTGGATATTATTCACCCATCCATGATGAGATAATGTGGGATGAAGTTCCAAGGGATGTTTTGCAGTGTCTAATTCTGAAGAGATTGCCTAGTAGGCCTCCAAAGAATAGGAGGAGAGAAGTTGGTGAGGCTTCTCCTAGAGCTAGTGAGTCTAGAAGGTCATAAACTGTGAGGTGTGTCATATACAAAGGAATTGGGTACAACAAAAGGACTTGTCAAAGGGCTCCTGTGAAGAAAAGGGGTAACCCAAGGTCAATTAGTGGTCCAGATGTTTCTACATCAAGAGAAGCAAGTGGGATTACAACAAGCCAAGAAAGTGCAAGACGTTCAAGCTTGGGAAATGGAGCTTCTGTCAGTAAGAGGGCCGCTTGTAAGGTCCCGGTGTCCCACATCGAAAATGGAGAGGGAGTTCCTAGGCTATAAAATTAAAAACCTAGACCCTTGTATAACATTGAGGCCTTTTCCCGAGTCATGAAATCCGTAAGCAGAACTCCCCAGTTAAGCATGCTTAGGCTGGAGTAGTTCTGGGTTGGGTGATCACTGGGAAGAACAAATCCATGTCGTCGTGGCCTAAAGCGGACAATATCGATGACATGTGAAGAGTTAGAGCGTTACAAATGATATCAGAGCCGACTTTCTGGAGTATCAAGTGGAAATAGAGATAGAGGTGCAACAAGTTGTACGTATTACTAGCCTTTTACACTTGACTATTTAATTAAATATATTAAAACTTTGTGTCATATCATAAATATTAATGAGCATACTATGTAGGGTGGAGAAGGGTAGCCTGGAGTGCAGCCCAGTCAATGGAGTATGACTTGAACATGGTATGGGGCTCAAGTATAACTAATTTAATAAAAGGCAATTGTAATGTTGTTGTTTGTTGATTATGTAATCTTTGTTTCTTATTGTTATTTGTAACAAATGGTAAGGAAAACTACTATATGCCATCTGAGAATGAACAAGGAATGTCCCAAGATAGGGTATAATTTTTTTGTAAGTAACATGGTACATTTTTGTAAAGGGGAAGATGGTATATTTTTGTAAAGGGGAACAAGGTATATTTTCTATATTGGGTAGATGTCCCTCTATGGTCTTTGTCAAGGGGAGCAAGGTATATTTTCTATATTAGGTAGATGTACCCTTATGGTTTTCGTTAAGGGAAATATGATCATTGTATGCGCATTTACTTTTGAGCATATGAGCATTAACTGTTAATTAACTTTATGAAGATTATGAAGAACTTTTATATATTATAGATGAAGAAGTATCACCATCCACTTTATACATACACACATACAAAAAGGATGTTTCTCAATACCAAATTTCTTAAGTGCTAAAGCTACAAATAGTGTGATAAGACAAAGACACAACATTACAAAGCTACCTAGAAACATTGTTTTTGTCATTTCTATCAATGCCCTTTGTTCATTTCTTAGATCCTGCAAAACATGATGATTGCCTTGAACATTTGCTTGTTGGCCTTGAACACTTGGTTGTTGTTGCTCTTCCACAATTGGTTGTTGTTTCTCTCCACCAACAGGTTTCCACCACTCAAAATAATGGCAAATGTCATCAGGACATGTGAAATATAGCTTTCAAGGTTTTTTTTTTTTTTTTTTGCGTGTGTGTGTGTGTGATGATTATGAAATTCTAGCTACTGTTCTTCTCTCACACTAGCACCTTTTGTTTTGAAACATGCCTCCTTCCATTTTGTTTGTGAAAACAGAGTATGAAGACATTAAGCTTATGTACTCTCTCTTTTCTTGCTTTGCTTTACTTCTTCTGTTTTTTTTTTTTCCTACCAGGAATTGTTGCCTTTTATACAAGCAAAGCCTTCAACAGCTATATTCTTTATGGTAGATTGGTAATTTTTTTTTTTTTTTTTTTTTTTTTTTTTTTTTTTTTTTTTTTGCATTTGGAATGGAGTACAACTATTGTGATTGGACCAGTTCTTTATGGTATATTGGTAGTTTTAAATAGGATATAAGGCTATAAACGACTTTTTAAGGTCCTAGAGGGCAATTCAGTCACTTTTCCTTACTGTTTGCTTATGTCATCAAGATTCTCTTAACAGGTCTAACTTCCACTTCACAACAAGGGGTTTGTGAAATGAGGCTATTAGCCACAGGAGTGGAGATGTAATTTCTGTAACGTCAAGGGATGAGATATAATTGGATCAAATCTTAGGGGATATCAGTGTAATTTACCCTTTTTTTTAATATAAATATTATCTCACAACAACTAATATCATCCTTTTACATATCTAAAAAATTATATTAAGTGTGAACCATTAGATCTAATCTCAATGGTTAAAATGATTTATATATAAATATCGATTCTTTGCATTTCTTCAAACCCTAAATCTCTCTCTCTATCTCTCTCTCTCTCTCTCTCACACACACACACACACACATAATTTCTAACCCTAAAGCTAAGCATTAGTCTTACGTGATCATTCATAAATTTGCAAGTGATCAAATCTAAGAATTAAACCTTGATTTTTGAAGTTCTTTTTATATGCCTTCCCATTTCTTAGATTTAATCGAGGTTTAATTCATTAAGATCTCAACAACGATCTACAATAGTGATTTTTAATTGATTTACAATTAAGTCCCTCAAAACAATCAAAATTTCTAGTTAATTAATTTAATTCGATCTTGAAGGAGCACAATCTTAAATTGCGAAGGTCCTCTACCTTGAAAGAGGTGATGTTAATTCCCATTTTATGTATAATTTTAATATATTAATTTGTGTTGTAATTTTTTATATTTTGTGTATCATTCTCCCATTGGTTTGATTTTTGAATTTGTTATGAAATCAATTTGTTATGTTTTTTTGCTATGAATGCTGGATGTTTCTAGTCAAAATGATAGCTAAAAAATATGAGGAAGCTAAGCTAACAAATTATAGCATTGCTAGATATTGTGTCAAATTTGGCACAAAATTTGGCAATGTAAGCAACTCATTTGGCAACCCACTGAAGGTGGTTTTTTGAGTGGAGCTGCCATAATTTGGCAATGAGAGCCATTTAGTAGCCCACTAGAGATGTGTTAAGTAATTTTAAGAGTTAATGAAAATATAGACGTTCTCGACGATGTTAAGGCTAGTTAGCTAAGCGATATAATTCTAAACAACAGAAGTTTTGTCTACTCTGGACGATGTTATGGCTATTGCCAATTGCCACAACCAAGACCAAACCATTGCCAATTGCCACAACCAAGACCAAACCATTGCCAATTGCCACAACCAAGACCAAACCATTGCCAATTGCCACAACCAAGACCAAACCATTGCCAATTGCCACAACCAAGACCAAACCATTGCCAATTGCCACAACCAAGACCAAACCATTGCCAATTGCCACAACCAAGACCAAACCATGTTGGTGCGGGTTCCTTCCATTCCTATGTCGGTGCAAACATCTAGAGTTTATCATATTTGTCACCCTCACAGTTTTGGGAGTTGAAACTATGCATCAATGTGTCTTTCTCTTGACTGGTGAGGACTTCAAAGGGCCTAAGAGCCTTCTAGCATTGAACTCTCTTATGGCAGTGACGAAGCGATCACAAGCGAACCAGAAAATACTCTCCGATTCATTTCAATCTTTCAATTGTATGAACAAATACAACAACCAAGCCAATCGTTGTGCAATAAAATGGGACTAAAAAAGGGAGCAAGAATAAAATCAAGTTGGGTTCAATCAGATGTTAATTAAACCCATTGAGTCTTGAGCCATTTCATACTCTCTAGTAATGGTAATGGCTCAAGAATCAATGTCAACCACTTCCCTTGATCAAACATGATAGGGAGGGGGTTTTGTTGGTCTTTGCTTTTCATTAATTAAACTTTGTCTCATCGACTCGTTAATCATCACGCGATAACCTTGAGCATTAATGGTTTGCGAATAAATTCTACCCCTCTTATGATCTGTTTAATGATAAGGAGAGGCAGAATGGGCAAATATCCCTTGAAAACACTCTGTTTGTACTCTATCTCTTTTTTGTTGCAGTGGGTCAGACCCTCAAAACAGTGTCCAGCCGACCACCTTTTCTTGGCCTGCCAACCACTTCTTTTAGACCATCAGTGTCCTCTTTCTGGTAGAACAAAGCAAAGGTTGGGGCCAAAACAAATCATTTTTTCTTTTTTTTCTGCAAAACAGAATGGTTCCAGCAGTAAAACAGAGAGGTTTTCGGGCAAAAATTTGAATCCATACACATGCATTTCCCCGCTTTTTCATCTCTTTGGTTTAATGCTTTACTAGTAATATGTTGTAATTTAATTAATTAGATTCTTTCAAACTTGTCATACTTGGTTGGATTTGTAATAAATTAGTTAGGTAGGATTAGTTAATTAATCCATTTGATGTTGTAATAATTAGTATGAGGACATTTATTCAAACCCTCTTGTGCGAAGGAAAATATATAATAATGTGTGTATATCTTCCAACCTCCATTCTTTCTCCCTTTTATTTATCCGTTTATGATGGATAACATATTACATCATATTTTGTTTAGCATTTTCTATGATTTTTCATCCATTGTCTTGCATGTATAAGGTTTGGCTCATCATTTTAACGGCATTGTCATTTATTACTTCCTTGAATACGTGTGCCACCGCATGCTATTAAAGTGATTCACATGACATATTAGACAACCAAACCTATTAATTGCATTTTATTTGTGTTGCATTAGACATTTGCATCATTAGGAGCATGCATTTTTCTAATTGTTTTATTTCTTTTGGCTTGCCTTGGAGTACTAGGTGAGCATTTATTGCTTTAGCATATCGAATGTGTGTAATTGTTGCCATGTTAAGCATATTTTCCATATGGCTAAGTGCTTAACTGATATACCTATTTGAATGGCTGTGGATGAAGGCTAATTGCTCAAATTGGGATAGTTTGATTGATATACATGAGAGCCCACTTTTTCAAGAGGCACTTATTTCAAAACAATTTTCAAACAAACATGAAATCAAAGTGTTCCAACTTTTGCAAATTAGTTTATACTTGTGTGCAACACATAGTAAATTAGTCTAATAACCGGAACAATAGCATATAATGTAAATAAGAATCACATCTTGATTAGTATTGGCCGATCTTTGATCAGGTGAGTGGGGTTCTCAATTCATGACCTTCCCCTCTCATACATAAGTTCCCGAGCCGAGACACTTTGGTTATGACGAATAAGTGGCCTTTGGCACGAGTCACGAGTTTCCTATATTTTCCAAAAATATTTGGGTGGCGACTCTGAAATTTGGCAATGCAGTCTATTTATGGCATCTCTGATGATAAATGGTTTTTCTAAAATTTGTTGGATTTAGACTCTCATTTGTATTTTCTATTTCACATTGCACTTGTGAAACCAGATTTAGAACCACGGGAGTCCGAACTGTAGGGCTATCGTATCCGAGGAAACTAAACCCCTCTGAGGAGCACGAAAAACCAGACAAATACTCCTTTCTCTCTATCTTTCTCTCTCTCTCTCTATATATATATATATATCAAATCCTAACACAACCTCACACAAGCCTCAGACAATTTCATCTCTCTCTCTCTCTCTCTGTGTGTGTCTCTCTTCTCATCCCCTTTATCTCTCTTCTCGCAGACCACCACTCCCTCAGTCGCCCAATTGCCACGACTACCACATTCACAGCTGCAATCTCTTCTTTGGTTCCGTGACCTCATCTTATCTGCTTCGAATCGAACATACACAGCCGCCCTACCTCGTCTTCATTAAATCTAATGATCTCTCTCACCACTAACCGAAACTTCATCGCCGGAGCTGCTCAATCGCAAGATCCAGATCCACCACCACCATCACCACCACTGGCCGTGAGATCTGAAATTTTGAAGATCTAATCTAAAGTTTCAATGATAATCTCTTTCTCTCTCTCTGATCTGATCTGTGAGAACGACACAAATTTTTTTTTGTTAAGGTTTGCTCAATTTTTTTGTTATTAGGGTTTTCTTAGATCTGATAGATACATACATGTGTGTGTGTGTGTGTGTGTAATGAACAAATCTTCAGTTGTTGTTGATGAATAAATCTAACACTAATTTACACATATATATGTGTGCATAACAATTTCATATCTTTTTTTTTTTAATTTTTAATTTTTAATTTTTTTTTAAAGTTGATGATTGTTGTTGGTGATGATTGTTGATGATGATGATGATAATGAAACATATTGAAAACAGATTAAATTTATTTGTTGTTTTTGTGTTGAACAAAATTAAAAAAAAAAAAAGTATCGGGGATTTTTCGGGGTTGAGAAAACTTGATCCCTGTTAGGAGGCGGAGGCGGGAGGAGGGTGATGGGTTCCCTGTTAAAGATCGGGAGCGGGGACCAACCGGGATTTTTTAACCTTTGGAGATGGGGAACGATGAGTGTAATCCCCGTCCGGGCCGGTCTTAGATTGAGGTAGTAAGTTAATGGGTCCAGGTTTATGAAAAATGGGTTGGGTTTAGGGTTATAAGGAATGGGTTGGCCTTCCTGAGGGATAAAATGATAATGATATGTATGTTTGATTTGAGTTTTTTAAAAATTGAATTTTTTGTGTTTTTCATGTTTTTTTTTGTTTTTAGTAAATATTTTTAAAATTTTAAATATTTTTTTTTACTTTTTTAGATACACTTTACATAAATGTATCTAAAAATTAAAAAAAAATGTGAAAAAATATTTTAAAAAATTAATAAATACATAAAAATATAAAAAAAATACTGAATTTTCGTATTTTTTTATATTTTTAGTATTTAGTGAATTTAAAAATTTTTTTTTTCACAAAAGTTATAATTTTTATATGTATTCATATTAAATGGGTTTAAAAATTAAAAAAAATTATTGAAAATATTAAAAAAATTCAATTAAAAAAAAATACAGAAATAAAATTTTCTCAGAAGCATCAAAAACAAGCAAAGTGAATATAACCTTTTCAGTGCTTGACGCTGGTTTTGTGAATTCAATAACTTGGACGAGGACAACGATATTCAGAGTCGAGTGTCAGAAGACAAGGCGGTGGTGGCGGTGACTGGGTTTTGGGTGCGACGTTGAGAAGTAAATGCAGTGGACAGCGGCGCTGTCCGTCCACCAAAAAAAAAAAAAAAAAATCCTGCAAAGGCCGTGAAGGTTTTCAGTAGCTGGTTTTGGATCGGCAGCGAAGGCGTGTGACTTGATGATGGTCACGGATCGCACTTTTGCTCTCATGTGTACAACCAACAACTCCAAAACCACACCATAGGATATGATTTCAGAATATATATTACTAATTCATTCAAAGGTAAAAGATTTCTGTTTCACAATCTCATCTTCCATATATATATATATATATATGTATGTATGTATGTATCAGACTAGGATGGGTATGCTTCCCTCTGTACTTTTATCTCTACTAGCGGTCGGGCACACGCGATGCGTGTGCAAACTCGTTTAAAATAAAATGAAAAGCTTAACCCAAACATAATACTCTTACAATACTTATAGTAGCCAGAAAAAGGAAAAAAGAGCATATTTACAATAAAAAAAGATTTGATTTACATAAAGAAAAATAACAATTACAGTGAAATAGATTTGATTACTTATAGTAGCCAAAAAAAAAAAAGAATATTTACAATAAAAAAAGATTTAATTTACATAAAAAAATAACAATTACAGTGAAATAGATCAAATAAACTAAGAAAAGTAATAGTTTATTTTTTTCCCCAAGGAAACTAATAACATAATGAAACTTTTTATTTTGTTTTTTAATGAATAAAATAAGGGTCCTGTTATGGTGTGCAACCCTTTAAGGTTGCACACCATATGCAACCAACACAAAAGATGTAAGTGGAAGGTGTAAACATGAAACAGGACAGCAAACAGAAAAGACGTAAGTGTAAGGTGTAAGTTGCACACTTAAGAAAAGTCCATAAAATAAAGGACTTCTCTCATGTGTGCCTTGCATATGGTATGCAAGGCACTTACACCTTTTTATTTTATATTTACACATTTATATGTATTGGGTTATATAAAAATATTTGAAAACTTATACATTGGTGACCTGCTAAGTAGGTCACTTTCCAGGTAAATTAATAAAATAATATATTATATAACTAAAGGTGTAGATGGTCACAAAAAAGGTATAAATTTTCACGAAAGGCATATATTTTCACGAAAGACATAAGTAATTTCAGAAAAAGGCGTAACTGATTTCTGAAAACTTACATTTTTTGTGAAAATTTACGCCTTTTGTAAAAACTTATACCTTTTCTGAAAACTTACACCTTTTTATGAAAACTTACGCCTTCTGTGAAATTATTTACACCTTTTATGAACACTTACTCCTTTTGTGAGTTGACTTACCAAAGGTGTAAACAAACGAAAACTTACACATTTTGCTTAAACTTACACCTTTTCGTGAAAATACTTACACCATTTTAATATTAATATAAAAAATAAAATAAAGAAACTAATAACATAATGAAACTTTTTTCTTTTGTTTTTTAATGAATAAAATAAAATGTATACTTAAGAGTGTACATACAAAATATCAAAATACAAACCCATACTCTTGGAACACTTACAATAAAAAAAGATTTGATATATACAAATAAAAAACATAGTAAACTATTAATATAAAAAATAAAATAATAAAAATGCAAAAAAAAATTAAATAAAAAACATAGAGAAAATCAAAATTTTAAATATTGAATTTCTACACAAACAAACAAACAAACAAAAGCTTATTATGTCTAAAAAATTGCGAACATTTGTGACAAAAATTGCGAACATTTGTGATAATGCAAACAAATAAACAAACCAAACTATGCGAAAACATAATGAATTTTAATATTATTATTATTATCGTTGTTTATTATTATTATTAGGGATGGGCGCGGGTCGGTTGCGGCCACGGAACCTCCAATCCGCCATCCGTCCGCCAGATTGGCGGATTGAAGAAAATCAATCCGCATCCGTTATTATTATTATTCCCCTAATTATTATTATTATTATTATTATTATTATTATTATTATTATTATGTCTATAGTTTGATGTTCCATAAAAGCAACAGTACAGTATATATGTTAGAACCTAGCAATCCTCTGTGTAATGCTTGTGTAATTTAAATTTAAATATATAAATAAAATAAATGATAAAATAAATAATTTAGAAAATAATTATAAATATTATATTCTAAATTTAATACTTACGGTGCTTTTGAAGAAAATGAGAATCAAACATTCTTATTCTTTGAATTTTTTTACAAATGCAGATCACAACTCAAATATATATGAGTTATGACAAAAAAAGTAAATAAAACCAAGCAATGAGGATGTCACATGCTCATCATAAATAAAACCCTTGATTGAATTACGGTGCTATTGTAGAAAATGAGAATAAAAAATTCTTATTCTTTGAATTTTTAAACAGATGCAGATCACAACTCATATATATATGAGTTATGACAAAAAAGTAAATAAAACCAAGCAATGAGGATATCACATGCTCATCATAAATAAACAAACATTTTCTTAAGACTCTGTTTATAAGAAAACTCACTGCAGAATAGTAATGCAAGTATAAGGAATAGTGATAATGACCATAAACCTAACTGGGGTGGAATGCATAAAATGATATGAACATGCAACCATTGTTGCTAGAGTAGAATAGCAACCAAAAAAAAAAGAGAGAGAGAACGAAAGAAACAGGACAAATAACAGTGCAGTAAAGATATACCTGGAAAGCATCGTCCAGGAAATATACCTGCGAAAGTTAAGAAAACATGCAAAATACAGTGAAGGTACAATGAAGTTTCAGAACTTTTGTAACTGCTCTAGACGTGGAGCATGGGAAGTGGGAAGTGGGAAGTGAAATTGGTGTTTTAATTTATAATTTTACCCCTAATTAAAATTGATGTAAGTGAAAGAAGTTAAGGTCATTTTAGGAAAAAATGCGAAAAGTTTTTTAAGAATAGCTTCATGACACCAAAATTGGTGTTGGCTTTTAATAATAGAATAGATATGTCTCCTTACTTCATTTTTTTTAATCTAAATCATTCAGATGGTAAATGAAGACTTTTCCTTAAAAAAATCAATTTAATTGGATATGGATAAATATATAAACAAATAGCTTTTTGTTTTATAAAAACAAACGTTTAACTGTTTATTTTAAAAGATAGTATGTAATTTATTTGTATATATAGGGTTGTTTGGGAAGCGGGTTGGTTTTTTTAGTATTTTTGGTTATTTTAATTCAGGGTTAAAAAAATTTGGTTTGGAAAGGGGTTTTTTGATTTTTTTGACTTTTTAACTTTTTGGTGAGGTGCCTCCATATTCAAAGACCAAACTACCCTTCAAGTGACTCATGTCAACTCATTCACAAACATCCTCCACGTCAGCGTCATCTTGGACCGGAATGAATTTTCATTTTTTTTTTCTTTTTCCGTTTGGATTTGGCATCTTTTTTGTTTTTATGGTTCTTTTTTTTTAATTTTTATATTGTTGCCATTTTTATTTTTGTATACATTAATGTGTTCTTTTTCTTTAATTTAGTGATATCCTAGATATTAGCATTTCCATTGCATGTTAGGGCATGTTATATTTCATATGTGAAAATGCTCTATGACGTTGTTGGAAGATGATTAAGTACATGCTATTTATACACCATTCTTTGGTGTGTAGAAACCCTAATATGGGAAGATTAGCTTAATCAAGGAGTTTAAGTGAATTAAGTTTATACCATTCAAAAACCTATATATTGTTAAATCATGATTACTTAAGTCTATCGTGCTTAGAAAGGCGTATGAAAGTGAGAGTTGTCAGAATGACCTCCAAATGAATCACGAAGCAGTCTCGTTAGTTTAGAATCTCTAATAGGAATGTGAGGACTGTTTTCAGCCAATGCATTTATGCATTTCCCCAGGGAAGTAAGAGAAAGATTAATAAACTTAGCCTCTTCAAGCAAGCGGCCTTCACTGCCTGCACAAATAAAAATAAGCATTAAGTACTGAAAAATAATATATTTGATAAAAGCAAATCACCATTCTACCATACAAAGACTCAACTCAATGCTCAATAGAGCACGTTGCTATGTTCCATGAGTTTTTAGGCTTGTCTACAGCTGATAAATAGGCTCTATTGCCGTAGAATGAACTCTGGCCTCCAAGAATTTAAAGGCCT